>WOXC01004561.1:0-216121 GCA_011680675.1 Gymnobelideus leadbeateri | reverse complement strand
TGATCTCGGGTCATCCCAACTCCGAGGCCGGCGCTCTTACTCACTGCGCCACCTAGCCGCCCCCTTAGGGCAATTGGGGTTAAGTAACTTGCCCAAGGTTACACGGCTAGGTTTTTGTTTGTGTGGATTAAGTGTCTGAGGCCGGATCCGAACTCAGGTCCTTCTGACTCCAGGGCCGGCACTCTACTCACTGCGCCACCTAGCCGCCCCGCAAATTCAGCTAAGACATTCTTCTCCTCATTGACTTTTTGGGCCTCTTTTGCCATTTAAGTTAGTCTGTTTTTTAAGATATTATTTTCTTCAGTCATCATCCTCATTTCTCTTCCCAATTTTTCCTCTACTTCTCTTACTAGATTTTCAAAATCTTTCTTGAGCTCCTCTATGGCCTTCACATATTTTTCTTGGAAGCTTTTGGTGCAGGAGTTCTAACTTCATTGTCCTTCTCCCATTCCATGTTTTGATCCTTTTTCTCCCCAAAAAAGGAATCCAAAGTTTGACTATTGTGCTTGCTTTCCTTCCTTTGCTTGCTCATGTTGCCACTCAATTACTTGACTTTTGAGCTCTTTGCCATAGTAGAATTCTGCTTCCAGAAGGGAGAGCTTTGTCCCAAATTGCTGGGGTTTTCTCAGCTGCTGGAGCTATTAGATGGGTGCCCTCTCTACAGATCCCACAAACTCTGGCTCACTGGTCACACACCTCAGGACCCCCACCCAAGACCATGATCCAGATCCAAGAAGGTTAAAGCAAGAGTGATTACCCTCTGAATGGTCTCTTGGCCCCCCTACAATCTACAGGCCAGGAGCTCTGAAGCAGCCACATGGAGGCAGCTACATAGCTGTGGCACCTCTGCAGCTTCTGGCTCCAGGAGCAGGGCCCAGACTCATCCTCCGTCCCCACCCAGTTCCAACAGAGTTCTACACTGACCTCACTTTTTCTTTGGCGTTTATGGGTTGATAATTCTGGAAACCACCACTGCTGCTGGTGATCCACTCTCCTCTTCATTTTCAAGATGAGGAAATGTTGAGTGTTTACTGTGTTTAAGTTGCTGTTTCATTCTCTAGACTAGTGATGAAATGGATTCACTTTGGATGAATCTCTTTCTCTTAGAGTAATCACTTATCAGAAGCACTAAGTGGTCCTCTAGTATCCTAAGTAAGCAGTCATACCCACCTTTCACTTATTTTTCCTACCCTCATTAACTTGATAAAAATGATAAAAAGCTATCACTTTTCCATATCCTAAAAGTAATTGGGATTCTCTGTTATTTGGGGACTACAGTCTTTTTTACTGTGTTTTCTATGTTAGGGTCAAAGTGATAGACATACAGGATAATTGTAGATCTGTGTGTAGGCTGTGGTTGTTTAGGGCTAGTGCTTGATGGATAGACCTTTCCCTAGAAGCCTTCCTTATATAGTAAAACTTTGAAGGTTTGCACTCATAAAATACTAAGTCTCAATTGTATCACTGATGGATATTCACATATATATGTATATGTGTATATACATATATGTGTATATAGATGTACATGTATGCATATGTACACATATACCTATTATACATGTGTATATAGATGTACATGTATGCATATGTACACATATACCTATTATACATGTGTATATAGATGTACATGTATGCATATGTACACATATACATATTATATGTGTGTATATAGGTGTACATGTATGCATATGTACACATATACCTATATTATAAGTATTATATATGATTAAAAAGTATATTCCCATCCTTTCCCTCCCCCCAACCTTTGGCTTGGTTATGGTACCAGAGGAGTTTATTATATTGGGAGTCAGGAAAACCTTGTCTTCTTGAGCTCAATTCTGGCCTTAGACACTAGCTGTGTGACCCTGGGCAAGTTACTTAACCCTGTATACCTTAGTTTTCTCATCTGTAAAGTGAACTGGAGAAGAATATAGCAAACCACCCCCAGGATCTTTGCTAAGAAAACCCCAAATGGGGTCATGAAGAGCTGAACATAATACTGAAGCTAATACATCTTTTTAGAGGCTGATTCAGAAATAAAGTTGTTAGGGTAACTGGCAAAAGCATATCAAGTAATATTGGTAATAATGTCATAGAACTAGAAATCACCCTAACTCTAGGCAGAGAAATTTTCCAGGTAAAGCCCAAGGCTGCTTTCTTCCTCATAATTTTTCTAGGTATTAAATTTGCCTTTTGCATGCACAGCTAAGTCTTGAATACTTATACCAACTCCTAACTCATATTTTTATCACCTTCATGGATACAATCAGGATACAATCAATCCATCGTCAATTTTTTTCCTTACACTTAACTTTTCCAGGTGAAAAGTGAGATGGCTATGACTTTTAAAATTTTGCTACGATTAACAGTAAGAAAAAAAAAGAAGTCACAAGAACTCTGACAATATACATGTTTCCTAGATGTATCCAAGATGGCAAAAACTAGAACTTGGAAGTCAAGACAACTGTAAAAGACTTAACTGTGTGTACAACAGGTAAATTTAGCAACATAAATGCAAGCCCTCTATTTCTTGACTTCAGAACACAGCCCATTGGCCACAAATCTGGCAATCACTCAAAACCTATCGCTGTTTTTCCCTGAGAATAGCCAATATTGACGAAGACCAGGTTGGACATCTCTCTTCTTTCCTTCAAGTGAATGTATGTGGTTTGGCAAAGACTGAGTTTTTTTTAAACATAAACGCCTCCGGGGTAAGTACTAAATCTGTTTTGTTAACCAGGCACAGTGCCCAGAAAAGTGCCACACGTGTGTGATCACTTAAGTGCTGGGTGGCCTGAAAAGGAGCAGTCCTATTTGTTTTCTTGGTAGAAAGGCAGACATTTCTAAAATATGGACTTTTATTAAACAACCAAGTTGTCCCTCAATGTGTTCAGTCTGACTGGTTGGTTAAGCTTTCCTGTAATTTTCTGAACAGAAACCAAAGTGAAACTAGTTCTCTCTCTAGTTTTTGGTCTTAAAAGACAAAGCATGTTTGAGAAACCCAGCTTATGTTAAACAAGACAGAGAAAAAGATAAAGAGCTCTGTTTAATTCACAGAGTTGGACATGACTGAAAATGACTAAACTAAATTCACCTCCTGGTTTATATTTCTTAGGCTGAAGATTTTTATATCAGCAAAGTTTTAAAAGTCAAAGCAAACTCCCCTTTATTCACCTGTAAGGGGAAAAAAATGAAAATCAAGGAGAACTTTGACAACGAACATGTTCCCTAAAGGGATCCAAGAGGCTAGCACAATCTCTGACCATTCTTAAGGATATTTGAGTCTCTTAACCCCTTTTCTTTTCCTCTCACCTTTACACTCCACCACAAAACCCCACACTGCTACAGGTTTTTTTGGTCTTCTTCTTTTTTTTTCGAGGGCAATTGGGGTCAAGTAACTTGCCCAAGGTCACACGGCTAGGTTTCTGTTTGTGTGTGCGTTAGGTTACTGAGGCCGAATCCAAACTTGGGTCCTTCTGACTCCAGGGCCAACGCTCTATTCACTGCGTCACCTAGCCGCCCCCTTTTTTTGGTCTTCTGTTGGTGATATTATGGAGCATGGACCTTCTATGAGAGATTTATGGAAAGATATGGACAATGGTCGGGACAGACATGCAAAGGTGAGTTGCAGTTTGTATCTGTGGATGATGAAATAGGAGATCTATCAAAATCTTAATGTGTAGGAAGTAGAATAATTTTGGTTGCTGGTACAAAATAGTTTCCACCTGCATATATTATGGACTAGGGATAGATGGGTAGAATTACTATGGTTTCTGGAAGCCAGGTTTATGACAAACCCTCAGTTCAGAAAAAGTCAGCTAGTCTGGTGAATTGTGTGAGCAAGAGGGTCAGCAGGGAAATCTCAGGATTGTTGGGTGAGCTCAGGGAAACCGTTTAACATCTCTGAGACTTCCTTGACTTTGCCTTGTAAAGGGATAGAGTAATCCTTGACCACTATCTTGTGGAAAAGAAGAGATGGGAGAAACAATAGATGTGAATGGTTTGAGGAAAAGGAGTTATTCTTTAATGCCAAGCTTACTTTTATGGGGAAGGCAGAAAGTACAGTTAGCCCTTCTACATCGTGGGGGTTAGGGGCATACTGCCTCTGTGGTTTGGAAAATCTGCTTAATATTTTTTTGGCCCTCCCTTTGTACCAGAGAAGAGGTGTAAATTTTTTCTTTTTCTTTTATGGGGTGTTTATAGTACCTTATTGTAAAATTTGGGTTAAGTATGTGGTCATAGGCTATATGTAGGTCAATATTAAGTAAAAATACTTTTTCTATGTTGTCTGCTTCCCCAAAACTCCTAAAAAATACCCGATTTCTTATGCTGATCTATCTATGCCTCAATATATTGAGACATTAATGGGGAAAAACATGATGCAGAAGGGATAACCATATAACTCTGGGAGATTGCTGGATATCAAGGTACAAGGAATATTCACCCTCAGCCCCAGTGAGATAGGGTAGCTAAGGAAAACAGGACAGTCTCCTTCCCTGGTATAAAACCAGACTATACTTGGAATGGAGTATCACGGTATAATTTTTCCTAATTATAACTCTACAAAACTCCTCTCTCTCTCCCTAAACTTAGCTGTGTAAATATTAAATTATATCTATTGTTCTTTCACTGACTGTCCTGTAGGCAGGTAGCCAGGCTGGCTATTCTTACTTATGAGCCTCAAGGGAGCAGAAGCTGCATCTGTGTCCTTCAGTCTATGATATATGGATGGACAACCCATAAAATTTTCTGGGTTACATTGCCTCTGGAAAATTGCAAAATTCTTCTAATGAATCCAGACCTCTCCCTGAAGCAAAGGCCCATCTTTTTAACATCAGTGTCTGGTGAAGTTGTATGGCTATGAATAAAGGAATGTCAGCTTCTGGAGAATTAAAGCTAAGGATTGCCCACAGGATGATGGAGAGGTGCATGGTGGGGTAAGTAGGCTGCAAACCATTACAAACAAGACATAGCATAAAGGATATATATCATCAAAGAAAGGCAAGATGGGACGAGAGACAGGCCAGTTACATAACATCGCCAGTTACATAACATAACAAGTGGAGGGATAACTGTCCATGTGTTCCACCTGATGTCAAGAGCTCTAAAGGAAGGAACCTAGCATGTTGGGTAGACCCCTTCTGGGCGATTCATGAAAAGATAGTAACAATGGTTAGGGGACAGACAAGCAAGGGTGAGTAGTAATTTGCATCTGTGGATGATGAGATAGGAGAGTTATCAAAATCTTGACAAGTAAGAAGTAGAGTAATTTTGGTCGCTGGTGCAAAATAGTTTGCAACTCCATATAGCCCATCTCTTTCTTGTACCTGAGTTCATTTGCATTGGCAACCAAGGCCATTATAAAAAGTTGAAAGGAATCTTTTCACCTTAGATCTTTTGCAACTTTGTGAAGTGGGGCTCCTGGAATGATTTGGAGGTAAACCACTCAAAGGGACTCAGAGATATGATAAAAGTTAAAAGAAATTTTGGGCTATAACTTGAAGAATTTAGACTGACTGAAGGATTGTAGATAGCAACAAGAGAAAAGGAGTTCAACAGACATACTTTAAAATATCTAAGGGTTTTCTAACTAGTAGGCTGGGGTTTCATCACCAAAGAGTTAACAAATAGCCCATGGACTTATCAATGGGGAAAAGGGTGGGCAGGCCCATTTCTCTCCAGAAAGAGAGGATGACATCAGGGGATAGCGGTAGCTCTGAAGTGTCAAAGACATGTATGCTGCCTTCACATGCAGAGAACATGCCTCCATGCATGTTCTCTGGGCATATGTGTTCCCTATATGTTTCCCCTCTTTTTAATATTTCCTTTTGTAATTTGTGGAAAAGAATGTATTAGAAGAATATTTTGTTACTTACTTTCTAATGCTTTTGATAAAATGTCTTGATAATAATGTCCCCTGGTTGGCCTAAATACACTAGTGGGCCTTTTGAATGGATGGATCCTAATGCCGGAGATACCTCAAACACAAGGTCTTCTTCTTAGGACTCACATGTGAGAGTGCAGCACAGTTACTACAAAAGTATTATAGCACTGGGAAAATAAGTACTCAATCAAGACTTTATGATTAAATGACTTTTGTATAATATAGCTAATTTCCAATTAGTTCAAATAATAAATCCCCTGAAATGGTTGCACATATTCCAATTTACACTATTTAAAGTTATAATTATGTAGGGTATTGTAATTGGTTCTAGCCTAATGAAAACATGCAGTGCTAAAGCATTTGACCACATAAGGGGATTCCTTATTCTCACTAATAGGGACCTCACTATATGATTCTGCCCTGAGGCATAGGGGTAGACATTCTCTTTAGGTCCTTTCCTGCTTAAGAAGTAAGCAATTGCAGGATAGATCTTCCTTTGGTCATCTTACTAACTTTGAAAATCATCATTTCCTAATGGGATGAAAAGGTGCTGAACAATTAGTCAAAATATAGAATATAGGTAAATATTTAATAACTAGCTCTGCAAAAAATACACATATAGAAACTACAAATTTAATAACTGGGAAACCAGATATAAGTGGGCTCTAATACTTTCCTTATACACTGTTCCAGAGCTGTCTGTGGTAAATATAGTCTTAGAAAAGACCTATTGCCATCATTATGACTGCCATCAAAAAGTCTTTATTAAATGCCTATTTCTATCTGATGCCTTGCATGGAATGAAATGCCTCAATCTTGCAAATGATTTCTGATTTCACTAGCGTATGTACTATTCTTCCATACCTTTGTAGATGGTTCAGTGAGTTGCCTTGGTCAACAAGATTTATCATCTGTTGGTCAACCTTCCAGTGTGAATCTCCCTGAGCTAAGCTAGTTTGGTTCTCTTTAGCCACACTGATTGATGGTCCATTTCTAGGCCCCTACTCAAATCCTTCCAAGTTTGGTAGACCCTTCTATAGCTTGTATTTCATTGATATCCCTTTTGAGAATGTGGGGGTCACCTTCACACTACAATGAGACCTCAGATTGGGCCTTTAGTGGAAGTTAAATGAGGTAATATATGTAAAGTGCTTTGTAACCATAAAGCACTATATAAATGTGAGTTATTATTATTGGACACCATTTAAAGAATACTACATGGAGTCCCTAGCACTTAGAGTCTGATGAGACGAGCATGTAACCCATGACAATGTAAAACTAAGTGGATGGGGGGAGCATTAACATCAAATATGTCAGGAGTAAAGTGTATTTGCGGGCAGTAATAAGGATAAGTGCAACCCATTAACTACCTAATAAAGCACAAATTCCTAGCATTCAATACCTCCCAAAGTTGGGTCCAGCCTGGGCTTATCTCAGCTTGCTCCCCTTTTTGTACTCTAACCACCAGAACTACCCCCCAGTATCCAGTCTCTATGCTTTTATTCCATCTGTCCCTTCTCCCTGGAATACACTCCCCATCCTGTCTGTCTGATGTTTGTCCCTCTTTCAGGGCCCAGCTCAAAGGTCATCACCTCATTTGCCAAACATTTATCAAAGGCCTGCTTATGTTTTGTATCTCACTGGAGATTCCCTAGGCAGTGTAGTGGATAGAGTGCCAGTCATGAAGACCTGAGCTCACATATGACCTCAGATACATACTAGCTGTATGACCCTGGACAAGTCATTTCTCAGTTTCCTCAATTATAAAATGGGCATCATAATAGCACCTACCTCTCACAGTAGTTGTGAGGATCAAGGGAGATAACATGCTAAAGCTCCTGGCACATAGTAGGCACATAGTAAATGTTTGTCTCCTCCCCACCCCAATACATTCTAATTTGTATTCAATTCCTTCATTCAATAAATATTAAAGTGGGAGGCACTGAGGGATACAAACCGAAGAAATCCCTTAAGAAGATTATGCTCTGGGGGACTAGAGAAGCAGAGAACAATACGTACACATACACAGAAAGTTAAATAAAAATGTGTATGAAGCAATGTGTCAAGGGTAGGGGCGTCTGCAATTACAATTGTATCTTATTTCCTTACTCACCAAAATACTTCTCTGTTTTTGACACACAGGACCTCAGTATTTGTTGAATAAATGAATAATTAGAGAGGAGTATCTGTGGAAATTGCAAACCCAGGCAAGGTGGGTCTGGCCAGACGTTCAGCTTTCATCTAATCAATCCAGAGGACAGAATTTCTCAAGGGCTGTAGGAATAGCCAGAGTGTATACGAGGTGGGACAAGAAGGCAGGCAATGCAGCTTCCACTGACAGATGGGATAAAGAAACAACTGGGCAAAGGATACTTCAGAGAGTTTTAAGCACTTACCACACGGAGGAGGAGTTGCCAGGGGAACGAAGCCTCGGTTGCACAGGTGGATGTAGGCAGAGACCATGCCACAGGCAGCCTGGAGTTCACCCATCTCACAGATGTCCCTGACACACATACTGTAGAATGGGGCAGGATCTACCTACAATAGAATGTCCCCCAGTGGCTCCACCTTGCCCATAGGTCAGACAATATGTGGCTAATGGGTTGGGGAATGGAGTAAAGAAACACAAGGGAGGGATACAGATCAGATCCCTTCCCTGGAGGTTAAGGGCTTTTTGGGACCTGGACACAAGGCAAACAATGACATGGTCCTTGGAGGTGAGGAGGAATTGGGGAGAGGTGAATTAAATTGAATTAAGCTAATTAAATTTAATCTATCATTTACTAAATTTGCCTTTCCAGCTTAGGATGGTGTTGCTGACTCACATTCTCTAGGAATTGGGTTAAAAAAAAAGACTTTAAACAACTTTAATGCTTCATGGGCTTAGTATCTCAGCAGAGGGTTAATCAAGAGACTATTTGGGGAACTAATGCCCAGCTGGAGACTGCTGGGCAATGGGGCTCAGTGCCCTGGAAGGACCCTATATTCCCAAGCACCATCCTGCCCTCCTTCTTGCTTCTACGGTGTTTCCTCCTTCTGAGATTTTAACCACCAAACCAACTTGTACTCACCACTCGGAAGCAATTACGGAGCTCAGAGTGGGCATCCAGAAAGAATGCCTTGCAGAGTCTGGAGGAAGCAGCCCCAGGACAGACCTCTGCTTTCCTTCTCTGGGCCTTGCACGTACCGTCCACCTAGGAAACACAAACATTTTCCAAAGAATAATAATAATGGTTCATCTCATTTGGCCCTCACAGCACTGTAAGACACGTACTACTGGTGTTATTCCCATTTTATCTATGAAGAAATTAGGGTTCCAAGATGTTAAGTGACTTCTTCCCCCCGGGTCACACAGCTTGTAAATATCAGCATTTGGGTCTGAACCCAAGATTTGTGAGTAGGCAATGTGTTTGGGTTTGTTTTCTTGGCACCTAGTATAGTGCTTGGCACATGACAGTTATTTAGTAAAGGCGTGTGTGTGTGTGTGTGTGTGTGCACGCTCACACCCAGGATATTTCAGTTTCTGGTGAAAACCAGGACTTATGAGCCTGGGAAAACTTACAAGATGCTATCTATAACATCCCAGATCTACTACTTACACCATGTGACTTTGAGCAAGGGACCTGACTTTTGCTTTTCTCCACAGTAAATCAAGGTGCTCTCAATATTATTGTAAGTATGATTATTGAGAAGCTCCAGTAATGGAGAGGCTGGCTGATGATAATCCAGTCATTAAAACATTTGCAGTACGCTCTGCAGGAACAGCTAGGTGACACAGTGGATAGAGTGCAAAACTTAGAGTCATCTTCCTGAGTTCAAATCCAGCCTCAGACACATTCTAACTGTGTGACCTTGGGCAAGTCACTTCACCCTGTTTGCCTCAGTTTCCTCATCTGCAAAATGACCTGGAGAAGGAAATGCCAAACTATTCCAGTATCTTTGCCAAGAAAACCCCAAATGGGGTCATGAAGAGTCAGTTGGACAGAACTGAAATGACTCAACAAAAAAACCAACGTGCTCTGTTTTCTGCCAATTCAAATGAAAGATGCAGATTTACACTTCTAAGACTGAACCCCATTCTAAGTATATACATAAAGTTTCATCTTAGGACCATGGGTTATTTTTTTAAAAATCCATGATTTCACAAGTTTGGTCATTTTCTCCTCCAAATTCACATGACAACTCTATACCTCATTAGACAATTTCCATGAATTTCTTTGGTCCCCAGAATTCACCACCCCAGTGATCAACTTTCTTGTAATGCGTCTCTCAGCAGAGCTGGTCACTGGATGACAGACACAAGGTCTAGTGCTAGTCTAGCTGTTCATCCTTTATAGGAACCTCACAGAACACAGATTCATTCCACTGTCATAGGCATGGAGACTCCAGGGTCAATTCCATCCCACAGTACAGCATTGGAATAAGATTTTAGCAGTAACAGACACCTGTTTCATCGTATAATTTACTAAACAAGTAGAAAAAAGCAATTCATTCTCCCACCCACCATGCCTACGCTATATAGAGATGAGGCTTTGTACATTAAAAGCATTGAAAAATCCCTCAGTTTCTGGTGGGCTATTCCTATTCAACACCCACTGTTCTTGGTTTTTTGTAAAGAAAACTATGACGGATATAGTTTATAGTTGATCAGCTGATCTTTTACCATGGAAAAGAATAAAGATAACTCATTTTACTATGGATCATAGGCACGAACTTGATATTATCAGTAATATTTTCCACTTACCTAAGTTAGCCAAATAGTTGCAGATAACATCATCTGTTTAAGACATTAAACATCTAAAAACTTGAAGGATGATTGTGACAAGTCATTTCTATGAAAGCTTGAGTTCTCTCAAAAGGATGATTGCTCAATAATCCTATGATTCCTAAGATTTTTATTATAAAATTATGTAACTACTATCATTTCTGATATTTTTCTCTCCCCACCTCCAAATGTTTTACTATATATTTATTTTTCAATTAAATAAATTTAAAATGTAAAAAGAAAGAAGAAAAAAGAAACTGTGACTGAGAATTTTTCCTGGTTTGTGAGGGAGCAGCAAAGGCTCCCAGAGGAGAGGTTCATTTCCCTTCAGACAGAATCCACATTTTTTTTTTTACTCCTAATATTGCCCTGCCTCACTTCTCCATTTCCAGTAGAATCATTGATTTAGAAATGAATGGCACTAGAGACCAAGTGGTCCAACCCCATTATTTTAAAAAGGGAGAAGCTGAGGCACTGGATCTTAAGTGACGAGCTGGAAATGACCATAGAGACTCTGTAGTTTAAGCCCCTCATTTTGTCATACGAGCAATAAGAGGCAGAGCTAGGATCTGGAGCCAAGTCCTCTAACACCAAACGTAGCACCCTTTTCACTGTCTGTCTCTACCTTTGATAGTGATAGAGAACCAAGCAACATTAAAGATGGTAGTGTTCTTGGATCATGTCTGACAATTTGTGACCCCATTTGGCGTTTTCTTGGCAAAAATACTGCATGAGTTTGCCATTTCCTTCTCCAGATCATTTTACAGGTGAGGAACTGAGGCCAACAGGCTTAGTAACTTGCCCAGAGTCACACAGCTAATAAGTGTAGATGAGTCTTCTTTGACTCCAAGCCTGGCATTCTATCCCCTTCACCACCTAGTTGACCTATTAAAGACTTGCCCTGCATTATCTGAGGGCAAACCTTAACTAATAGGGACCTGGAGACACCTTTTGAATGAATCAGAAACTTTCCTGGAGGACACACCCTCAGAGGGGAATGTGAGACTGACCTGCCATGCTTCAGTGAATTCATCCAGATTGCCTGCCAGGGATCCATTTGGGAGCAACATGTCATTACCCACCTCGTTGTCATTGGTGCCCAAAATGCCTGCCGACATACCTGTGGAAAGAGGCCAGAGAATGAGGCTGGGTGAGGAAGAGGAACTGACTTGAGAGGGTGCAAGAGTAAGTTTTGGGTCTTTTGTCCTACAGTAGAAAATCTTAGTGTTGAAATGGAATGCTAAAAAAGCTAGGGAGCCTTGAACCTGAGTCAGATTCTGCCTCAGATACTTACTAGCTGTCTGACCTTGAGCCATGATGTCAACACTGGGACTGGAGTCAGGAAGACCCAAGTTCAAGTCTGGCCTCAGACTAGCTGTGTGACCCTGGGCAAGTCACTTAACCTCTATTTTCTTTAATGCCTTGGAGAAAGAAATGGCAGACCACTCCAGTATCTTTGCCAAGACCCAAATGGGATCGCAAAGAGTCAAACACAACTGAAGGACTCAACAACATTCATATAGCACCTGCAAGTTTATGAAGCACTTTACACATATTCTCCTGTTTGTTCCTCACTACGAGCTTTCTAAGGTAGATGTTGTTAACATCCCCATTTTACAGATGAGGAGGCATTAAGTGACTTGCCCAAAGATCACACGGTTACTAAAGTGACTGAAGTAGGATTTGAACTCCAGTTTTCCTGACTCCAAAGTCTAGTCCTCTCTCTATGCCACTTCAAACTCAGTTCCTTCATTTGTAAAATGACAGAGTTAGATTGGGGGGGGGGGTCTCTACAGGCCCTTCTAGCTCTAAAACTATGGTCCCATGACCGGAAGGTTTCCTGAGCTCTGGGCAGTGACAGATCAATGACTTTCAGTAAGGTGAAGGGGATATGGACTGTTGACATTCATGTAATACTTTATCTCAGTTGATCCCCATAATAACACCATGCAATATTATGGCAGGTATCCGTCACTTCTAAGGTTGAGTGGTTTGTCCAGTATCATTAAAAGGACTCAAACCCAGGTCTTTTGTTTTTTAATCCAATGTTCTTCACATTCTACTATGCAGTCACAAGATCAAATTAACTTGAGTCTGGACCATATGATAACTGAGGAGGTGGGGTGTGTTTGGTGGGCTGGAAGGGCAGGGATCTGAATGCTGAAAGGGGTTCCAAGTAGACTTACCAGCACACACCTGGAGTGACATACTAATGTCCACACCACTAATGTCCCACCTAAAAACACTTCTTGAGGGAATTTCTCCCGCCTCTGGACCTTTACACTGGCTGTCTCCCATAGATGGAATGCCTTCTCACCTAAGCCTCTCAGAATCCCCAGCTTCCTTCAAGACCCAGCTCTGACATCTCCGGGTGCTATGGGTCACCAGTCTTGGCCCCTCCCCTCTGCCAGTTACCCAAACCTTTTCTCAGCTTATCTTCCATGTACTCTGTCTGTAACCTGTATATACCTGCCTATATGTAGACATTTTGTAGCCCCTGTTAGAATGTAAGTTCCTTAAACCCAGGATGAATTATGCTTTTTCTTTGTCCTCCAAGCACTTAGCACAACCTTAGCACTTAGCACGTAGTAATCCATACCTAATAAATACTTGCTGCTTGAATGAATCAGAAAGTATCCTTCAGGAGAACCTGCCTTTCTAATGTTAACAAACCAAAAACACCACACTCCCCCCATACAGGCCTTTTTATTCTTCCTCATACAAAATTCAATCTCTTGATTCTGTATCTTTGTACAGACCATCCTCTCGCCCCCATTCCTAAAAAACACTTCTTCCTTAGTATCTCTGATTTCCTTCAAGGTTCAGTGCAAGTGCCACATTCTATATAAGGTTTTTCCTGATCTCTCCAACTGCTAGGGCCTTACCCCTAAATTCTCTTGATATATGTGTATGTTGTCTTCCCCAGCTAGAACGTGAAATCCTATAGGGCCCCTTCAGTCCATGAGCTACACCCCTGCGCTTGTTGAAGACCAAATTACAAAATGTGAAGTTATAGAGAAATCCCTAAAATGAAAGGAGTTTGAAGAAAAACATTTCTTCATCTGCCAGACCAGAGCATATATCTGTTCTTAAGTCAACTTAAATGCATCCTCCCTCCACCCCAGATACAATTTCTCCTGACATGCTCATATGATAGAAATATAAATGCTTTTAGGGGCTTAATGTGTCTGGGAGTATTTGATTTAAAGAAGAGACAACTTGGGACATGATCACTGTCTTCAGATATCTGAAGGGCTGTAATGGAGGAGAATTAGGCTCATTGTGCACAGCTGAGGAAGGCAGAACCAGGACTCAGTGGGTGGAGTTGCCAAGAGGGAACAATAAAATCTAGCTATAAGATCATGAGATCATGGACCAGAGCAGGAAGATGCCCAATGACTGATCTCATCTAAGCCCCTCATTGTTCAAACGAGAAACTGAGGCCCTCGAGATATAAATGACTTGTCCAGACTCACAGATACTGTAGTTAATGACAGTATCCAAAAGCTCAATTAGAATGGTGACCCCTTCTTTGCTTTTCATGTAGACTGCCATTACCATAGGTCAAGCCCTTATCACCTCTTGCCTGCATTATTCTAATGGATCCCTAATTGATCTCCCTTCTCCAATTTATCTTCCTCACAGCTGACAAAGTGATATTCCTAATGCCTTTATATATATTTTGTTATTTATATTTATATTGTATCTTTCATTTCCCCTGTGAAATGTAAGTGCCCTAAGGATAGGGACTACTTTGTTTTGTCCTTGTATGCCAGTGTCTAGCACATGCTCCCCTCCCAGACTTATATATGTATGTATGTATGTATATATATATATATATATATATATTTTTTTTTTTTGCTAGGTAGAAGAAAACATTTTTTGCCTCATTTCTCACCTAGCCTTAATCACTAAATGGGCATTGCCTCAGTTGAACTGAAACCTAGGAAAGACCTTAACTTAAAAAGGCCAAGGTCTCCTACTGCACTGGAGGCCATCTCTAGTCATCCTGATCTATATCTCACCACTGGACCCAGATGACTGCAGGGGAGAGAGTGAGGCTGGTGACCTTGCACAGCCCTGCCTCACTTAAATCCAATTCACTCACAAGTCATGGCATCACCTTCCTGATTCATGGTCCTCTTCGAGAACGAAGAACAAACAATAACAACTGCCTAGCATATAGTAAATTATTACTAAATGCTTACTGATGAATTAACTGTAGTGAGCTCCTCATCATTGGAACTGCACAAGATGTGGCTAGATCATTGCCTACTTGCTGGGGATATTGTGGAGATTACTGCATTAGCAGAAAGGTTGAACTAGAAACCAGAGGTGTCAAATGCATAGTCTACAGCTCCCAGAACTCCCAGGTGTGGCCAGGGAGCCAGATTAAAATGGAATTGGGAGGGGTGGCTAGGTGGCGTAGTGAGTAGAGTGTCGGCCCTGGAGTCAGAAGGACCTGAGTTCAGATCTGGCCTCAGACACTTAATGCACACACAAACAAAAACCTAGCCGTGTGACCTTGGGCAAGTTACTTAACCCCAATTGCCCTCCAAAAAGAAAAAAAAATGGAATTGGGAAATACTTAACAAAATAAATCTAAATAGAATACAACAGATAAATGTTACGCTGTGATTTTCTAAGTCAATATACACTGCATTTGATGCCACTGAACTAAGTGATTCTAAGATCTCTTCCAGCTCTGAAGATAAATGATTCTGCTCAATCATTCAATATTTCCCTTATTTTGTCTTAGATTTGTTTAGTTGTGTCTGACTCTTCAAGACTCCATTTGGGGTTTTCATAGCAAAGAGAGTGGACTACTTTGCCATTTTCTTCTCAAACTCATTTTATAGTTGAGGGAACCGAGGCAAATAGGGTTAAGTGAATTGCCCAGGGCCACACAGGTGGTAAGTGTCTGTGACCAGATCTGAACTCAAGAAGATGAATCTTCCTGACTCCAGGCCCACTTCTCTATCTACTGTGTCACCTAGTTGCCCAGTTTAGACTATAATTATAGATTGTCTTAGATTATAAACCCACAAAGGTTGGATCCCTTTATCCGTGGCATTCTTTCCATATAAGTCCCAGTACAATAGATGATTATGATTTTGTGATCATGATAATGATATCCATAGTCTGTGTTTGTCACAAAATCGTGGAAGGCAGAAACCAGACCTTTGTCAGGTCCCTAAATGTCTGAGGGCTCAATTTAAGAAATCCAAAATCCCATTAATAGTAAGAAAGACTTGAAAACAGTAGGCTAGAAACAAAGATATCATGGCCCCAATGATGCTTAAGTGAAGACTTACCATGATTCCAGCCATCCAGTGTCATACTACAGATATCAGAATGAATGTCACAGGAGACCATAGCACCATTCTCATTGGATAATTCTATTTTATGGACTTCTTTCCTCCCATTGGCCCTGACCTTGGCAGGCAGTGGATCCAAGCCCAGACAATTCTCTCCCATCAAGGAAGAGTCATATATCTTATAGACCTGTGATTTGGACAAAGGAATAGAAAAGAATAGAATTTGGGTTTCTAATGGAGGATGAAAGGAAGAGGGGAGCCTTCATTGAAGAGAGGCAGAATGATGGCCCTACTAACAGAAAAGCCATCTTTGAATAGTAGTCACACACATTACTGTACTGTTGGGAAGCAACTTGGGAAGATTTCCAAAAAGTCACTAAATTGTGCATACCTTCTGGCTAGTGCTACTACTATTTTACCTCAAAGAGTCCAAGAACAAGGGAAAAGACACAGAGGTATAAAATGCTTAGAGTAGCTCTTTTTGGAGTGGCAAGCAGCTAGAAACTAAGAGGGGGCATCACTTGGGGAATGGCAGACCAAATTATAGTATAGTAATGGAATGGAACGCTACTGTGCTGTAAGAAATGATAAAGATGTTTAACAAAACAAAAATACAATACAAAGCAGATAATACAATACAAAGCAGTTTTGTGGTTTTCTGAGTCAATACACAATGAACTAAGTGTCTGAGACTTCTAAGCTCTCTTCCAACTCTGAGGTAAAACAATCAAAGAAAACCGAGAAAACTTGTATGAACAGATACAGAGTGAAGGGTGATGCAGAACCGAGTGAAAAACTTAATATAACAAGAACATTGGGAAGACAACTTTAAAAGACTTAAGATATCTGATCAGCTGCCATGGCCAACTATAATTCCAGAGGGCCACTGATGAAGCATAATACTGTGTTTCTCTCCTGATAGAGAGTTGATGGATTCAAGATACAGAATGAAACATACATTTTGGCTCATGGACTTGTTCTGCTTGACTACACATATTTGTTATATTTTGTT
This sequence comes from Gymnobelideus leadbeateri, assembly GCA_011680675.1. Classification (NCBI taxonomy): domain Eukaryota; kingdom Metazoa; phylum Chordata; class Mammalia; order Diprotodontia; family Petauridae; genus Gymnobelideus; species Gymnobelideus leadbeateri. The sequence goes on along the minus strand of WOXC01004561.1, from coordinate 199,142 downwards.
TTTCTTTTTTTTTTAATTGGGGTGGGGAACTTGGAAGGGAAAGAAAATACTATAAATACTTGTTAATTAAAAATAAAATAAAACAAAAAACAACAGCCACAGCTGCTATCCAGGGAATAGCATAGATGTGTCCCTAGGGAGATGGGTTGCTGATATTGTTTTGGGTTCTGCAGTGATGTGGGTAATTATGGTCTCAGCAGCAGCAGCAGCAGCAGCAGCCTTTTGAGATGAGGTCTGAAGAGATTCATATGGGAACTTTATGGGAAATGTTCAAGAACAGTCAAACATTAGCCTTGTTAATGCTCAAGGATCGATACACAACAGAGAATCAGAGGTGTAAATACACCTTTGCAAATCTCCTTAAGTGTATGATTACCACTGAACCAACAAATATTATCTAGCCTCTAATTAAGGCTTTTATTATTAAATATTAGGTCAGAGCTGTAACTGGTGTAGGAAAACCAGAGTTTTGTTCCAAGACATTGACGAGGAGGGAGTATATTTCCTCCTCACAGCAACTATTGTGCCCACAACGAACAGTCCTCCACTAGGCCCCCTTGGCCCATTTTGACTGTCTTCTATGCTTTAGCCTGCCCCACCCCCAGACTTTTGTTCCCCAGGTGAAAGAATTCCTAATTATGGCTCTGCATTAGTGGTTACAGATGTATAATGAATAGTCATCCACAAAGCATCTTTTGCCTACCCACACCCTGGCAGCTCTTGCCTTAGCCTTCCCACAATAGATTTTATGCTAAGTGATCCCAGCATCTGATGAATGCTTTCTAATAAATCAAAGGTAAAGGATGATGCTTGGTACCAGAATATCCCTCCTACATCTGCCACATTCTTTCATGTTTACACCTCCAAGTCACAGAGTCCTGAGCTCCAGGTAGTGAGGATGGGTGCCCTTTAAAAAGATTAGGATGGGAGGTCTTTTCTAGTGCCCTCAGCTGCTAAGGTTAATGCCCGTCTATTCTCCATTTTGTATGTAGCTATTTATAAACATGTTCACTCTTGAAGGGAGGAGTTTGTTTGTTTTTAATTAATATCCCTGGCATAGGGCAACTAGATATTGCTAGGTGGCTCAGTGATTGGAGCAACAGGGGAATCAGTAGGGCCCAAGTTCAAATCCAGCCTCAGATGCTTACTAGCTGTGTGACCATGGGCAATTCACTTAACTCTGTTTGCCTCAGTTTCCCCATCTCCATAAGCTGGAGAAAGAAATGGCAAACCACTCCAGTATTTTTGTCAAGAAAACCCAAAATAGTATCACAGAGTCAGACACAACTGAAACGACTACACAGCAGAAATCTCCAGGGTGCGTGTTAATTGATTGGTTATAGATTTAGAGCTAGAAGATACCTCAGAGGCCATTTACTCCAACTCCCTCATAGTTGAGGAAAGTGAGACCCAGGGAGGTTACATAGGCAGTGGGTGGCAGGGACAGATTTAGGATCTAGGTCCTCAGTCTCTAGTACTGATGCTTTTTTCCCCCCTATACTATGATCCAGTCCACTCTCAGTTATCCATACCTGATTAACTGTAGTAATTTTATTTTCTCCCAATTGGCTTCCACCCTTCCTGCCCAACATAGCCTTGGGCTGTTCTCCCCTCTTTTCCCCTCCCCCCCATAACAGTTGATGTGTGCCAGAGAATGTAAACTCATTTTAATGTTGGCCTCAGCCAAAGAGTAGACAATAAATACTTGTTATGAAGGCAAATTGGCAACATCCCAAAGTCAAATACTCTATAAATTACTTTTGGATTATCTGCTGTTTTGGATTATGTTGGAACTTTGCCCTCTCTGGGAATGGGGCCCAATAGGTGTGATGAGAGGCAAATTCATAGGTTCTAAGAGAGGAAGCATGCCAGAGTGGGAAGGGGTGTGTCCCAAACCGTCATCCAAAATGTAAACAGAATTCACGTTCACACAGGTCACTCAGTCCAGCAGGACTGGCTTCTTTAAAAGGATTGGAGAGTCTTTACAAGGGAGTTTGGAGTAATGAATAGTGTCTCACACTTCACTCAGCAGCCTGACCCTCTTCTCTCCACTATGCCAGTATCACGGTATGTCCAGAAACCACACCCCAGCCTCTCCTCCCTGTGTCCCAACACTTCACTGGAAGTTGGAGCTGTAGCTTGGTGGGATCTCTACCTTAGGGTCATAAAATCATAGAGTTAGAACTGGAAGGAACCTTAAGAGCTCAGCTTCATTTTACCAATGAGGAAACTAAGGCACTAAAAATGGGATGACTTGTCTGTGTTCACATAACCAAGGTCTCAGGAGGGATTTGAGCACAGGTCTTACTGATTCTAAGGTTATTGTCCCATCCACTACTCCGAACTGTTTAACTCTCATGCATGCTTGGCACAATTTGGCTCCCGTGTCTCTTTGGGCTCATAACAGAGTGAAGGAGGCCCCATTACCTCCTTGAATCTAGAATCTTTCTCCTGCCTGCTCATGATTAGCAAGGAGTAGACCAAGGTTGATCACATATCATTTGCAGGTCACAAACCTGGTAGAACATAGAGTTGATGCACATTGAAGATAACCTTATCTCATAGCCAAGAGGTTTTCTGTTTTGTTTTGTTCTTTTGAAACCTGAGTGATGGGAAGGGCTCCTATCATGAACCGATTTCTCCAAAATCTATCAGTACAAGGCCTTGGAGGTGAAGGGGTATATGTAACAGGAAGATCTAGTGGCAACTGAAATAGAATTTGTATGATTGCCCATAGGAAACCCTGCAAACTAGTCTGGGCATCCTCTAAGCAGCCATCAACCATAGGAAGAGTCCTACAGTATGTGGAATGAGTGCAGGGGAAAATTAGAGACATAGACCATAATTCATGTAAAAAGGATACATTTTTGGGAAGGTACATAAACTGCATTCTTATATCAAAATTCCCTGGTGGGGCAGTAGGATGTGCCCAACTCTTAATGGAGTTTTCTTGGCATTTGCCATTTCCTTCTTCAGTTCATTTTACAGATAAGGAAACTGAGGTAAATGGGGATAAGTGACTTGCTCAGGATCACATAACACTAGTTAAGTACCTGAAGCCAGATTTGAACTCAGAAAGATGAGTCTTCCTGACTCCAGGTCTGGTACTCTATCCACTATACCATCTAGCTTCCCCTTTGTGTTCTAATTTAATATGTATGCTATATTAATCCCATATATGCTACCTTATGCATCACCACTATGCCTGGCACAAAGTAGGTGCCTTAATAAGTGTTTACAGATTAGTCATTCTGGGAGGGGTCCACGGGCTTCACCAGAATAGCAAAGGGGTGACTGACCCTAATAAAGTTGAAGAACCCTGGCTTGTAGAAGCAAAGGGTCTGGTTTCAAATCTTGCCCTTAATGCTTACTAGCTGTGGACTTTGAGTAATTCATTTAATTTACCTGAGCCTCATTGTCCTCTTCTATAAAATGAGGAAATTGGAGTCAACAAGTATTTAAGTAATCACCATGTAATAAGTGTTGTATTAAGTGTGGGAATATAGGGCAAAAAAAGCCAAGAAAGGGCAAAATTAGATGGTCTCTACAGTTCTTTCCACTTTGGAATTTGTGATCCTAAGATATTACAGTTCTGGAATATGGACAGGTTCAGTGTTACCATTCCCTAGGGGAGCTAGCTAGGGTTACGAGACACTTTTTTGCTTTCCCGATGGGTCCTTGGCCCAGACTGAAGAAAGGCCCTAAGTATGGAGAGCTATAAACAGTTTTCATTGAGCCAGAAACTCTGGGAGGTCCTCTGCCCACCTGGTGAAGGAATCTGGGGGGCTCATTGTGCTCCAGGCAGGCAGGGCAGCTGACTCTACCTGCTTCTGGAGTTAATCACCGGCTTTTAGCAAGGTTTCAAAAGTTCCCAGAATATAAACCAGCTTTGCTGGGGGGGCTGGTCCAATTCTTACAGCTCATAAGCCACTGGCTAGAGGCCTTTTAAGATGCAGAGACTCACACAGAGATGGAGTAGGAGGGGGATTTGTTTGGAGTTGTAATAGGAGACAAAAGTGTGAGATTCCTCCTTCCACCTATCCCCAGCAGGAACTCACCCCAGGGAAACAGGATAGGAGGGGGGTCTAAACCACCATCTAAAAATATTACCAGAATGTTGTTCTGAGGTCTGAAAGCAATTCACAGAGGTAACTAGTCTGAGAGTTAGGTTAGAATCCATGGAAGCAAGGGTTCTTAACCATGAAATTATTTTTAAAAAATATTTTGGTAGCTGTATTTTAAAAGAATTGGGTTGTTGTTGGTTATTTTTTAAATAATTCTATGTATTTTACCATATGTATTTAAAAATATTCTGAGAAGGCTTCACCAAAGCGCAAAAGGAGTCTATGACCCCTTAAAAGTTGAGACCCCCTCTGTTAAAGTGCATCCAAAGCAAGGGGCCCAAAGGTCATAGGATCATAGATTCAGCACTGGAAAGGTGCTCAGAGTCCAACCCCCCTCATTTTGAAAATAAGGAAAATGAGGCTAAAGGCATAAAGTTCCATAGGATCTCACAGGCAATGAGGGGCAGAGCTGGGATTTGAGCCCAGGTCCTTTGATGCCATGTTCCATGCATGCCCTTTTTCCTGTAGCAGGGAGGAGGAAAAAGAAAAGGCTTCCATGCATGGGTTTTTCCTCATACAACTTCCTCCCAGGTGGCAGCATTCCAGCGCTGCTCCTTCCATGTTATTCTCATTATGAGACCAAATATCTGTCACCATTTTACTTGAGGATTAATGAAGAGTGATATTCTAAAGCTTCTGACCCCCATCATTCTCAAGTGTTATGGGGCAGATGGTGGGGATGTAGTCTGTGCAGAGGAATGTTATTATACCATTTCTCATTAAAGGAGGGACACTATTAGGTGGTGGCTCTTTTTAAGTGGTATGCAAGGGGACTTAGGCAGTAAAAGTCATTCCATTATTATGGAAGAGTCCCCTTTGGTCCACATGGCCACCCCATTCTACTCCAGGTAATGAAGCATTAGAGGTATGGTTGAATCTTCCAGCGGGAGTAATAAATATACTTCTCCCTCATCAATAAATCAATCATCACATTGGATCTAAGCCTCACCATACAGCTTGGGGTCAGAGGGCATGTTGCAAAGGAAAGAACATTAAATCTGGAATTCTAGAACCCCGTTCTGCCACTTACTACACGTTAAGACCTTGTGAAAGTCACTTCAGTCAATCTGTCAATCACTCCTCTGGACCCCAGTTTCTTCATCATTTAAGGGGGTTGGACTAGATGGCCTCTGAGATCCCTTTCAGCTCTCTGAAGTTTGTTCATACATATGTGTTTGTATGTTGTCTCTCTCTTTAGACTGTGGACTCCTTGAGGGGATGGATTGTTTTGCCTTTCTTTGTATCCCTAATTACTTAGCCCAGTGCCTGATACCTGGTAGATACTTTAAAAAATACTTGTTGACTCAATGGCTTGACATAAGTCCATTTCAGTTCTAGATTCGTGAATCTTTGAGAAGTAGGAGCAGGTCATGGTTACCATTGGAGAAATATGCAGATAGGATAGAGTGCCAGGCCTGGAGTCAGGAAGATTCATCTTCCTGAGTTCAAATCTGGCCTCAGACATTTACTAGCTGTGTGACCCTGGCCAAGTCATTTAACTATATGCCTCAGTTTCCTCATCTGTAAAACAAGCTGGAGTAGGAATGGCAAATCATGCTAGTATCGTTGCCAAGAAAAACCTAAATGGGGTCATGAAGAGTTGGACACAACTGAAAAATCTTACATATAAACTGTCTCTCATGCTGTGAATGTGCACGTGTGCGTGTGTATGTGTGTGCATGCACATGGTGCATGCTTGTTGCACTCCGGTCTGAAACACCAATTTGCCCCATCATCGTCTTTCTCCCCTGTCCTCTCTTACCTTCAGCCCCGGATAGATGATGAAGGCTGTGTGATTCAACTCCACATACAGGGATCTAGGTCCTGTGTTTGGCTGGTTCAGTAAAAACACGAAGGAGTTATGAGCAAAGTCCTTGGCAAGCAACAGGCTGCATTTGGAGGTAAGGTCATAGGTCTGCCCATCGAATGTCACCACGTGCCTGTCCCCAATCATCACCGCGTGGTCTGGTGGAGAAGAGGCACAAAGCCAGCGTTATGTTCTGGGCACGATTAGCTTTTAGGGCCTAGGGTGTGACTAGGATAAGGAGTTGCCTCTGGGATAATCAGTTGCCCTGGTGATAAGTTCCCTTGGCTGCTAAACAAGTACTTAAGGAAACGTGCAGGGTTTTGCCTCTGAGTCCACAGTCTCACACAGCAAGTCAGAGAACTCAGAACTTCTCACCCAAACTTTTCTTTCCTAGAGAAGGAAATGGGGCTCTCTGCAACTCAGCAGCTGAAGCCTAGCTCTGATTTGGCACCATCAGCATCAAGTCCTGTTTGGTAGATGATGCAAGTATTATCCCCATTTTATAGTGAATCGACCTTTGGCTCCTTTGGCTCATCACTGCAAGGACGCCATGCTGCGTACTGTTGGGTCCCTTTGCTAGGTCCCTCTCCCCATCTTGCACCCATGACCCAAGTCCTGGAGCCCCAAAATAGAAAACTCAGGAACACTTAGGGCTTGAAAGTGATTTGACTGTATTTCAGGGATGTTCCCAAGTGTTGATTCTGGTTCTGGCTTCTCTTCTCCCCCTGCCCCCTGCCTTCCTGGCTTCTCATTTTAGTCCTTCTTGACAGGAGGGCAGAGGGCAAGGCGAAGACGGGAAACTATCTACCCCATCTGTCAAGTCCCAAGTCAGCAGCTCTGGAGGTTTTGTGGGAATGGATGGAAGGCTGAGATGGTTTTCGGAGAAGTTATAATTCAGGTTGCTTTCACTGGGGATCTTTTTCTTTTCCTACTATGTTAGCAGGCTGGCCTGAGGCTGTCTGGAGCAGAAGGAGCCTGGAAGTCAGTCCTAGGACTATGAACTGTCTTGTCTTGTTCAAAAGTCATTTCAAGGGCATAATTCCTATCTCCCCAGCTAGACCAGACTCTTCCAGGGCAGTGAGAGGTGGCAGAGATAGGTACTATCAGAAGCCTAGTATTTAAACTTCACCTCTGTGATTTATAATCTGTGTGATCTTGGGCAAATGATAGATTTAGAGTTAAAAGGGACCATGAATGTCCTTCATTTTGCAGATGACGAAAATTAGGCCCAGAGAGGTTAAGCAACTTGCCCAGGGTAATACAACTAGTGTCTAAAGTTGGATAAAAACCCAGGTCTTCCTGACTACAAGTGCAATACCTTGCCTCTTTCAATCTCTTGTTTTAACCTCTTCGGGCCTCAGTGTCCTCTCCTGTAAAATTAGGGAGGTGGACTTAATGACCCCTAATGTCCCTTCCAGCCTATGATGCTACTAGTGACTTTGAGCAGGTCAGTTAACTTCTACATGCCTCAGTTTTCCACCTCTGTACACTAGAGATAATCATACCTAGACCACTTTCATATTATGAGCAGTAAACAAGCTTATGTATGCCAAGTGGTTCCTAGTGGGTAAGTACCATGTAAACGTGAGCTGATCTTCCTTCCCTGTAACTCCCACTGCACTGGGTGGTACAGCTTTATAGCAAGTCACTTAATTTTCCTGGGCCTCAGGTTCCTCATCTGTACAATAAGAGGGATGGACTAGATGTCCTTCCTAGCTCTAAATCCTATGCTCCTACCCTCTGCCTCTTCAAAAGGGAAGGAAAAGAACAGAAACAAACAGGGAGTGGATCTAACACTGGGCACACAGTAGGCACTCAGTAAACAAGTACCGCCTCAACTTTGTGGCTGGCCAATCACAGATGGGCTACATATCTAGAGCCCCCCCCCCCCCCAGGTGATGTCCATTCTCATTTCTGAATCAGCTGGGGCTCCCATGTGATGTGGTTACAGTGGTTGAAGTGGAGACAGAGACCATTCATTCTCAAGAAGGAAAATAAAAATCCCAACTCCTCCCTCAAACCAAGTCTCCCCCAAGGCACCATTTTCTAAACCTCATCGGTCCTTTCCCAGGAAGGGCTCTGTCTCTGCTCTTACTTCTCAATCTGCAGCCCCCCTGGGCCTGTGGGGTGAGGGGGTTGAGTCTGGATTTAATTACCATTCGTTTTGCCTTTCTGACTTCCTGCTTTTACAAAAAGCTCCTCTTGGTTCTGTGTATTATATGAGCTCCAACTTCCTTTGGAATCAGAGGGGTCCTTGGGGCTTTCCGAGTCAGCACACTCCAAGGCTTGGGAGGAGGTCTGGCTTCCATTCTCTGCTGCCGCCCACTGCTGAGGACTGCTTTTTCACCCTTTTCACCCCCCAACACCAGCCTTTGGGCCTGTGTAAGAGCCCTTTCTGTCAGGCATTTAAAGCAAAGATTCTTAACTTGGGATCTGTAAGCTTATTATTTAAAAAATATTTTGATAACTATATTTCAACATAATTAGTCTCTTTTATAATCCCATGGATTTTATTTTAGGCATTTAAAAACATTATTCTGAGAAGGGGTCCATAGATTTCACAGGACTGCCAAAGAGGTCCATGCAATGGCAACAGTTATGAACCCTACTTCAGTGGTTAGCCCAGTTCTGAGCACTCAGAAAACAACTGGTCCCATTTATGACTTCTACTCCATTTCCCTAGAAATTGGTTTTTAAAAAATGTGTTTATCCAACCCCAAATTATACAGAGGTCTGCCTGACCAGGGCAAGCCTCTCAAAACTAGAGAAGCAGTATGGCATCTTCCCAAGTTCAAATTTTAGACATGTACCATGTGTGACTATGGAGAAGTTACATAAGCTTTCTGTGCCTCAGTCTCCTCATTCATGGTCTTAGGAACTTCTGGACCTGGGACTCAGGAGGCCTGAGTTGTCCTCTAGGGCGAAGGTCACCTCTCTGGGCCTTAGGTTTCCTCCTCCATAAAATGAGGGGGATTTAGTTTTCTTCTTTATCAAATGAGCAGATTGGACTCTTAAGGCCCCTCCCTAAAATAACTTTAGGTCTATGAGCCTTTAAGTTTCCTTCTTCGCTGTAATGTCAGCAGATACATTACTTACCATCATTCCCCCACTTGATAGATCACTACCGACTTTTTTCTTAAAGGGCTGGGATAAATGGGGTAGAGCGGGATAGGGAAAGTCCTCCCCCCAAAGCCCTTGAGTTTCAAGGAAGGCAGAAGATGGGGGGGTTCTTACGCTCAAAGGGGTTCTCCAGCAGCCGATGCTTGATCAGATAGTACTCAGCCAGCAGGTTGATGCCATATAGTTCACGAAGGGGCTGTAGTAACTTCTCCTCAATGATATAATTGGTCACCTTGGCCAAGTCCATTGGCTGATCCCCTCCTGGCAACACTGGAAGCCTTACCACCACAGAGCAGTTCCTAGAGGGGGCACACAGAGACCCCTGAGTGGGAATCAAGACCTTCCTGGCCACTGAAAGAGGTTCATAGACCCTTAAAACTTGGAAGGGACTTCAGGGGCCATTTGATCCAACCCACACCTGAATGGGAATCTCCTCTGCAAAATCCCCACCAAGTAAACCTTCAGCTTCTGCTTGCAGATTTCTAGTGATGGGAAAGTAAAGTGGCTCAGTGGACAGAGCACCAAACCCGAGTTCAAATCCAGCCTCTGACACTTACTGGCTATGTAAACCTGGGCAAATCACTTAACCTCAGTTTGCCTCTGTTTCTTCAAGGTTGTTATCAGTTTCTGATAGAAAATGGGGATATACAGTGAATAGAGCAGTGGCCCTGGAGTCAGGAAGACTGAGTTCAAATCCAGCCTTAGACACTTAACACTTATTACTGTATGACCTTGGGCAAGTCACTTAAACCCAATTGCCCTGCATCCCCCCTCCAAAAACCAAAAAGCAAAAAAAAAGGATATAAATTGCATCCACCTTTGCAGGGTTATTGTGAGGATCAAATGAAATAACCTTTTTAAAGCTCTTAGCACAGTGCCCGGCACACAGTAGGGGCTATATAAGTGCTTTCCCCCTTCCCTTTAGTCCCCGATGGGGAGGGATTCTCCCTATCTCCTTCTAGATCCCTCCCCTCCATTCAGTCCAATTACAATCAGCAAACACTTACTAAGCACCACCTACTATGTGCCAATCACTCTGCTATGCATGGGCACCACGAAGGACCACAACCCACACATAATCTTTTTCTTGGTTCTTTGTCCTTTCATTATGAAAACAAAAAGAACAAAGAGCTCGAATGGCTGAAAAAGCTCTTATTAAGAAACGATGCTGTGCCAAACACTGTATTAAATTCTGACGTTGTAGGGAGATAGCCCCAGCTCTCAAGGAGCCCACATTCTAATAGGGAAACAATAGTTATGGGATGGATGAGGAGAGAAAGGAGGCAGGGAAAGAAAAAGGAAAAAGAAGGCCCATTTAATTTAATTCCACCTGCATTCACTGAGTGCCTACTAGGTACCAGAAACTCTGTATTGGGGCTACGAAGACAAAAACCAAATAGTCCCTACCCATTCTACTGGTATGTAGCGAAAAGAATCTTTTCCCAGAGGGTACTAGATGGCTCCATTTACATTAGCATGGGAACAATGGAAACCTTGTTCAGGCTTGAGGTCAGTTAGTTAGTCAATAAACTGGAAGGAGAAAGAAAATAAAACCAGAAGGGAACTAATCTGGTGTTTGGCACCAGAAGTGGAGGACAGGCACTTTCTTCTGGAGCAAAGGATGCTTTTTAGAGGAAGGGACCCCACCCTGGTCTGCTATCTGGGGCTCATAGAGTGGCTTTTCCTTGCCAATCTTTTCTTGGCTCCTGGTCAGGAGACCAGTCAGTTGCCAGGTGCATGTAAAGAGCTCATCTCCCATTTAGCCACCTTCCCTTCTGAGCTCAGCCCAGTTTGGGTCTCAGGATCTATGACTGCCTCAGAAGCTCAGTCCAAATGCTGTGGATCTAGGGACCTGTGATAGATAAAGTGGAAAGAAAACCAAACCGGAAGATGGAAGAGAGAGGTTCTCTCGGACTCCAGATTTAGCCTCAGATACTTAATAGCTGTGGGACTCTGAACAAGTCACTAAACCTCTCCCAGACTCAGTTTCCTCATCTATGAAATGGGGATAACAATAACAGCATCCACCTCACAGGGTTCTTGTGAGAATCAAATGAAATCACATATATAAAGCACTCCATAAATCTTAAAAGCAGCATATAAATGCTATCATCATCATCATCATCAATAACAACCATTGTTAAGCAATTCAACAACAAAATTCAATACATATTCATTCAAAAACTACAACATATGACACACTGGAGTCAGTGCTGACCATATATTCAGATGACACAGACCTTGTCTGCAAGGAGATTGTGATGTAATGGGGGAAAGGACAAATACACTATGAGATCATTATGGTGAAATGGAAACTCTTTCAGAGCAGAAATTGTTTCCTTCATTGGATTTATATACCCAAGGACAAGCACAATACTCTTTGATTGATAGGGAAGGGTTAAGCTCCAAGAAACATGGGGAGGGAAAGATTATTTGCTTTTAAAACCATTTTTATCTTGCCCTTGTCTCACCTTTATTTCCAAATATATCTCTTTTCCAATATGCTCTCTCCAAAAGTACCAATGATCTCTTACTGGCCTAATCTAATGGATTAATGAATGGTCTTTTCTCAATCCTCATTCTTCTTGACATGGCTGAAGCTTTCGACACTCTCAGCCACCCTCTTCTCCCGGATATGCCTTTTTCTTTAGGTTTCTGTGACACTAATCTATCTTGATTCTCCTGTTACCTGTCTGACTCCAGTCTCCTTCACTGGCTCTTCATTGAGGCTGGGCCCACTAACCATGGGTGTCTGCCAAGGATAGGCCCAGTGCCCTCTTCTCTCCTCCCTCTTTATTATTTTGTTTGGTGATCTCTTCAGCTTCCATACATGCAATGAACACCTCCATGATGGTGATTCTCAGATGCACTTATCCAACCCCAGCTTTTTCACTGACCTCCATTCTTGAATCTCCAGCTGCCTATTGGAAGTTCCTAGCTGGATGTCTCATAAACACCTTAAACTCAACCTGTCCAATATTAAACTCATTATCTTTCCTTTCAACTTCCCCCATTTCCTTTCTTCTTATTACTGTTAAGGGTACCATCATCTTCCCATTCTCCGACTTTCAACCTAGTTGTCATCTTCAACCCCTTATTCTTTCTCCTCCCTCCCCCATACACAGTCTGTTGTCAAAGACTATTGAATTTATTTTTGTAATGTCCCTCCTATATATCCCTTTCTCTTCTCTGACACTGCCACCACCTTGATGTAGGCCCTCATCACCCCACATCTGGACTACTGTAAGAGCCTTTGGATTCTTCTCCCTGCCTCAAGTCTCTCCCCACTCCGGACCATCCTCCCTTCAGTTGTCAAAATGATCTTCCTAAAGTGCGTGTCTGACCATGCCACCTCTGTAATTAAACTCCACTGACTCCCTATTACCACCAGGATCAAATATAAAATCCTCTTTGTCCTTAAAGCCCTTCATAAGTAGGCCCCTTTCCAGTCTTATTACACCTTATGCATTTTACACATATTTTATGATCCAACAACATTGGTCCACTTGCTCTTCCTTGACACACAAGACATATCATCTCCCTAATCTGGGCATTTTTGCTGTTTGCTCTCCATAACTAGAATCCTCTTCATCATCTCTTCCTCCTGGCTTCCTTCAAAACTCACCTAAAATTCTACCTTCTACAAGAGTCTTTTCCTGATTTCCCTTAATATTGGTGTCTTTCCTCCACTGATTATTTCCAATCTATCCTTTATATATCTCGTTTGTATGCAGTTGTTTACACATTGTCTCCCTGTTAGACTGTGACCTCCCTGAGGGCAGGAACTATTCTTTGTTCTTGTTCTGCCCATCCTTGCATCCTCTGTGTTTAGCACAGTACCTGTACTCTGTAGATTGTCTTATTGATTTGTTGACTCTTCCCTACCCAGATTGCCTTCCCTTGTAAACAAAGAATAAAAAAAGACAGGAGGAAAAAAAAACATTTAGCAAGACTAATCAACACATCAGTTGAGTCTAACAGCCTATGCACAGTTCCACACCCACAGTCCCCCCATTTCTACAGAAAAAAAGGAGAGAGTTGCATGTCTATCCCTTCTTCAGGTTGGCTTGGTCATTACCATTACAAAGAATTCAGCTTTTTTTTTTTTTATTCTGGTAAAGACCACTTTCACCAGAGTGGTTATCGAAGTTTCTATTGATGAGGTGGATGACTTGGGCCTTAAAAAGTGGGTTTTCAATGATGACAAAAAAGGGCAGGAAATTTATCCCCTTTGTGGGCAAAGTCCTAGAAATGAGGGAGGTCGGGACAGGGACAGAGAATAGAGAGAATGAGTATAGATTGGCTGGAACACTGGCTAAGGGAAGGGGAGGAGCATGAATAAAAGTAGGAGGCAGGTTGGGGACAGCCTTGAATGCCTAGACCAAGATGTCATCCTTTATTCAACAGAGAGTAAGTGATACATGAGGAAGATCATTTGGGTGGTGGGGTGGAGGATGCACTGGGGAGGGGGAGCCTCTCCAGCTTTTGGCTTCGTAGGTCAAATGGGGAAAGCCATGCCTACTCTGCCTAGCAGACAAGAGCACTGTGGGGTTTAAATTAAATGGCATGTGAGACAGAAAGGACAGAACAGTGGCCTCCAGGGAGACCTGGGTTTGAATCCCACCTCTGATACATAGCGGTTCTGTGACCCTGGGCAAATCCTAGGCAGCATCTACAACTACTAAGCAGCTAAATAAGTACTGATCTTCAAGGCAGAGGAAATTTCCGGTCCATTACAACAACAACATGCCTCCTTCACCCACATTACCTCGAGGAGAAGCTGTAAATACTGGACAAGGGTTTCCTCATTCTTCTTATTGCTCTGGAGAATTTGGCTTCTGCCCATTTCAGTATCTGGTGGGCAGCCTGGTGAAGAAGGGGCCAAAATGGCCACAGTAAGAAATCAGCCTCCTGCTCCCTCCAGTTATGGTTCTTGTGGTTGCCCCCTCACTCCCAGGGTGCTCAGCCTAATAGGGTATCTGATCCACAACCCGCTCTAAGTCCCTAAAGGAGCAGGGAAAACGGCTGGGAAGAGAGATATTCTGTCTGGGACTCACCAGATCTAGGGTGCCCTTCACAGCTTGTAGAGACAGCAGGATTGGCCTCATGAGCCAGGTGTCCTTCATCCCTGAGGGCACATAGGCCTGCATCCTCTTCATAGCCTCCTCAGTCCTCTCCTGCCATACCTCATCCAGGGGTTTGAGTGTGACTTCGTAGTAGGCATCCTTCAGCGTGGCTAATGGCTCTGCAAGAGTTAGCCGTCCCTAGCCCTCCAGCTGGAGACCTCTAGGAGCTCCCCTGAGTGGGGGACAGCAAACCAAAGAGGACAAACCCTTCCAAGCCCAGTCCTACTCAGGCAGGGGTGGGGAACCTGCAACCTTAAGGCCACGTGGCCTTCTAGGTTCTTGGGTGTAGCCTTTTGACTGAGTCCAAGTTTTATAGAACAGATCCTTTTATTAAGAGGATTAGTTCTGTGAAGTTTTCGTTCAGTCAAAGGGATACACTTGAGGACCTAGAGGGCCACATGTGGCCTCCAGGCCTCAGGCTCCTGACACCTGTTAGTAAGGCCTCTCAAAGAACTTGAAGCAGGGGTCCCAACACCTCAGGCAACAAACAAGCAATGGCCTGAATGCACAGAACCTAGAGTAACCCAGGAAGTCAATTGTTTACTCCCTCCCTCTCCTTTCTCTTCTCTGCTTGGTTCCTAGGAGACTCTATACGGAATATTGGGGGGGGGGGATGGGGAAGCAAAATGAGACCCAGAGGAGCAGCCGGGGAATAGTCACTCACTTTGCAGCTCACTCTGTGTCTGTTCCATAACGGTTTGGAGCCTCTCCAGGTGCAGAGGGAGGTGATGTTTCAACACCTGCCTGGCTGAGCTTTGCCTCCACAGTCCAGCTGCTGCTCTAGCCCCTGCCTGAAGTGCTCTCACAGCAGCCCAGGACATCTGTTGGACCCAGCCAGCTGCACTGTCCAGGAAGTCAATCTGTCCCACCTGCCAGACCAGAGAGGAAATCCCCCACTAACTGTTAGCAGCCCTGAAGGCTAGAGAATTCCCTCCTAAGAACTTGGGCCTGGAGTTTCTGGGAAGTTTGGGCTCCATTCCCAGGACACCAGAGTCTTAATCTGGCATAATTTTCATTATGAAGAAGGTTCCCTTTATCTAACAAAGAGAAGAGTTAGTATGAGATAAGGGATTTTCCATGCATAGGTCACTCCCTGATTCAGAGAGCTCTGTCCTAGACTCCAGAAATAAGGCATCAGCTTGCAGAAAATAGCAACCTGCACCCCCAACTCCTTATACCTTTTCATCACCTCACAGTCCTTCTGATCCCATATATTTCACTCTCATTTTCCTGGAGCCCCTAATATTTCTTCTCCCTTACCCCACATCCCACCTAAATCCACATGTCCATCAACCATCCAACTTTCCCACCATTTCCATAGCTAGGCAGGGGAACAGAGCTAATATTTTCATGTTCTCTGAGACAATCTCACCCTCAATGGAAGGCAGAAAAAAGGCAAAATCAAGCTGAATGAAAGAGGAAGCATGGTTGAAACTTTGATGCCCTGTTACCAAAGCTAAGATTCGTCTTCAGTGAGTGAGCACAGCCCCTGGAACCATCCAGCAATAGAAAAAGCCAGTTTTGGCCAGGCCAACGCACCAGGTCCCGGAACTCCTGGAGGTAGGTGTCAAACACCTGGAACTTCTCCACGAGCCTGGCTTGTAGTTGAGATCCAATTTCAGCCAGTTTAGACTGTGGGAACACAAAAACAGGACTGGGTGGATGAGGCAGAGACAGTCTGAACTGGGCTTGTTATAGACTATTGAAGTAGGAGCTTGGGCTGGAGAGCAAAGGCTGAGGAGACCCCAATAGGTTATGTAAATAGCTCATTCTCTTTATCTATCTGACTTACTTCAGGACATAAGGATAGATACAGAAACAGATACACACACATATACACACACAAACATATGCCTGTACATATACACATACATACACATATAAGTATATACAGATGGAACTTAATAAATGCTCTATTTTATGAAGTCTACCTCTTTGATGAGTTGCAGATTGTAAATAACTCACCACTCTCCTTGAGTGGGGCTCTACTTAAGGTCTCCCCCTTTGATGTGTAGTGAGAGGCTTGGGCAGGTTTACCTCTATTTATATATGTGTGTGTATATACATATATATACATGAAAATATAGAATATATATAAACATTATTACATTAAATATATTTAAATTAAATTAATATTTATTAAGTTTAAATTAAATATGTTAAATTATATTTATTATATTTCTATATTTTATTGTTAATATGTCATATACAAATATATAATTTAATAATATATTAATAAGTATTTTAATCACATGTAATTATAATAAGAACAAAACAATATATTTCTTTAATAATATATTAATACATGTATACATGTATGTATATATCTGCATTGTACATATACACACATATATGTATGTATGTATCCTTGGGGGAATCTATAGGTGTTGAACACTTGGCTCTTCTCCATCAGAAGGACACAGGATGTACAGAAAGCAGAAGTATATGTGACATCTTCCCCTTGGAAATTTTAATCTATTCAGATGGACCTGTGATTTCATTGATTTGGAAATTCCCTTTAACAGTACAGTGCAGATTGCCACCCAGCCCAGCCTGTCCATGCTGTGTTGACTCTTGTCCATGCTGTCCCAAAAGCTTGCCCCAAGGGCCTATCCTCAAAGGGAAGATCTAGACATGGGGTTTGGAAAGAAAGTAACCCTAAAAATTGGGCTTTGCTTAAACTTTTAACACTTGCAATCAATTAATTATATTAGTATAATATTATATAATGATGTATAATGTTATATTATAATAATAAATTGATCGAACAAGTCAACAATGTTACAAACAACAGTCCTTGTGCCTGGATATCACATTCATTTCCAGACTTTCACAGTAATTATCCTACCCTATCCTCACACTCTCCCCAGGCTGAAGGTTAGGAAGTGTTCTTCCCATTGGACAATTGAGGAAAGGAAGACCCAAAGATGGGCTGCCTCCCCCAATATATTAGCGATCATATAGGAGGTGACTGAGCAGAAACTTGAGCCCCAGTCTACTTCCTCCTAGCCCAGGTCTCTTCCAATTTTATACCATCTACTTACTTCTCAGAAACCAAAAAGGCAAGGATAAGGAGAAAAGGACTGGAAGCTATCTGCCCATCCCTAACAAAGGGGGGAAAATGTCAAGAAAAAGCCAAGATTATGCTTTTCTAAATCTTGACTGTCCAAACTCTACCTCCTTCTCCTTGTTTGCTATATCGCCCCTCCCCCAAGCCTCTGCCCTAGGGACTTCCTCTCCTAATTGACGACTGTTCTCATCAGGACGGCTTCTCTCTGCCTCCAGGTTTCATCTCTTCACCTGAGGCAGTATCCTCACTCAGGTGCCCCCCACTTCCTACCCTTCCATGAAATGCCTATGTTACCACGGAACTTCTTGAAGTGGCGAACCATCTGGCTTGATTGCATTTGTACTGCCGGCATTTAGCACAGTGCCTGGCTCATAATAAATGCTATCTTTTTTGAAATCCACCCCTTCTGAGCTGTAGATTCAAAATGACCCTCCACTCTCTCCTCTTCATCTGGCCCCACTCAAGGACCACCTCCCCACACACACAGAAGAGCCTGCGCAAGTTTACCTCCATATTCCCAATGGGAGTGATGCAGCCATGTGCAGCCAGGCTTAGACTCTGGTTGGCAGCCCTGAGGACCAGCTGGCCCAAGTGTTCATTTTGCCCACCACTGACGTGAAGCATAGCCTCTGCCTTGGCCATTTGCCTTCCATCAGAGCAGGCACTGATCTCCACACCCTCCTCCTTTGTCCCTAGGGCAATGAAAGGACAAATTGACTCACTAGGATGCTTCTCACTTGGCTTCTCTGACACTGGTCCCTGAAGGTGGGGAAGGCCACACTCATAATGTGTTGGATATAAGCTATTGGGCATGTATATACACAGATCTGGTTATATACAAAGTAGATATAAGATAATTTGGGGGGAGAGGGCAATTGTGCGTGCGTGTGTGTGTGTGTGTGTGTGCGTGTGTGTGTGTGTGTGTGTGTGTGTGTGTGTGTGTGTGTGTGTGTGTAAGATCAGCTGAGCTTTGAAGGAAGCTAGGGATTCTGGATGGCATTGCCGAGGGAGTGCATTCTAAGCATGGAATGGGACATAGCCAATTCAAAAGGCAGGGAGCACATTTTGGTACTCTTCACAACACTTAACACACATTAGGTGTCCAATAAATAAATGTTGTATCAGACTGAACCTAGATTACTGGGCAGAGTTGCCAGGGACTTAGGTCACATTTTTACCCCCAAAATGAGGGTTTCAATATGGGTAGAGAGGGACATCAGCTCCAATCAGGTCAAGCCCTTCAAAGTAAGTGAAGATTATCCCCAAAGACAAAATGTGAGAAGACGCCTCTTTTCTCCCTCTCCTGCTTCTTTGTGGGCGTTGGTGTACACAAATGTGGAATATTGCATTTAGCATTAGATTTTTTTGATATATTGATCAGTTCCACTGAATTATTTTTGTCTTTTCTTCCTTTAAAAAAATTCTTTGTTAAAAGGAATAACTCTCTAGGGAGGGGGAAGGGGTACAGGAGGAAATCTAGGTAATATAATAAACAAATGATAATAAAAATCTATAACTTTTTTTAAAAGTAAATTTATCTTTTCCTTTTTGAGCTTTCTATTAATTACAGTCTACCTCCAGCACCACTCAATATTTATTTGACATGTTTTATATGGTCTGAGGACAGACTAGTAACAATGGACAGAGACAGATTTTGGTTGGCTATAAAGAAAATTTCCTGAACAGTTACAACTACTCTTAAGTAGTATACCTTCACAGTTTTCTATCACCAGGTCTATAAGCAGTGGCTAGATAACTTCTTGTCTAGTATATTACAGACAGGATACCTCTTCAGACATGGATTGGACAAGATGACCCTAAATGGCCCTTTCAACTATGAGACTCTATGGTCTTTTTCTCTGTATAACATAAACATTTCAGTTAAGATGTTTTCAGTCATGTCCAATTCTTTGTGACCCTATTTGGGGTTCTCTTGGCAAAGATGCTAGAATGGTTTGCCATTTCCTTCTCCACCTCATTTTACAGATGGGGAAACTGAGGCAAACAGGGTTAAGTGACTTGCCCAGGGTCACACAGCTAATAAATGTCTGAGGCCAGATTTGAACTCTTGAAGATGAGTCTTCCTGATCTAACGTACAGCACTCTACGTACTATGCCACCTAGCTGCCCCAAATACATATTCCAAAAGGTCGTTGATGACTTCACTTACCTTTTCCATATGCCAGGTAAGCCCGGAGACAGTCTGGGGTCCAAGAAGCTGTCAACTCCAACTTTTCCTCTCTTTCCATGCTCCCCTGTAGCAGGACTGCACTCTGAGAGGTTGATTCAGTGACCCTTCCCAGCAGACTTACTTGCTGATTTCTTGGTGCCCTCAGCTATGATTGAGAGAGAAACTCAGGTCTATTGGTTGATTATAACCCTCTCCTGCCCTCTGTCACAGGACCCAAAAAAGGTCTGTCTGAGGACGTGCTTAGTGAAGGGAGAAAGAACAATAGGGCTGACCATCCTCCTTGCATCTTATCTGACTCCCCATTTCCCTCCCTCCTGTAGTTCTGAGTAATAATGATGTGGAGGAAAAAATGTTAGGTTCAGAAGTAAAAGGGTAAATAAACGAATAAAGGATAGATAAATAAATAAATAAAAGGTAATACGGGTAATAAGAGAGACTAAGTGGTCCCCTAGGTAATGTGGGCATCAAACCAGAGACTCCCTTGGCCCCAAAACATCACCAGCAATGACCCGCTTATGTAGAGTCATAAAATGAATCCTTACCTTTAAAATGGGGCCAATAAGGAGGGAGAGTGTGGTACAGGGGATAAGAGCATTGAATTTGGGAGTCCAAAGACCTGGGTCCTAATCCTGCCTCTTCACTACAAAGGGACTGTCTGTCAGTTGGCTGGCCTTGAGTAAGTCACCAGGACCCCTTTCCTGGGTTGGACTAGGTGGCTTCTCAGGACCCTTCTCACTCTCATCCTGTGAGATAATATATGACATATGATACGATCCATGCTCAGCCTGTCTCACGGGACTGCTGAACGTCTCCCAGGAGAAAACGTATGCCAAAGCATTTTGAAAACTGCATAGAACTACTGCAGAAGCAGAATCGTAGCTCTTGATAGAGTCAGAAAGGACCATCTAGACCAACCCCTTATTTTAGAGCTAAGGGAACTGAGGCCCAGAGCAGGTGACTTGTCCAAAGTCACATTGGTAGGGTCAGAGTCAGAATTTGAATCCAGGACCTCTGACTCTAGAGTCAATGTAGTTCATGGTTCAATGCTGAGGTTACTAGTTCTATTGTGGGACGAAGTAATAGGAATAGTTAATCAGTTTTTCTGCAGGAATGGAGGCCCTGGGGCCAGGATGATGGGGAAAAGCAGCCCATCTGTTGGTGGATTATGGGCCCTAAGGGACTGAATATGACCAAGAGGGAGGGACGCTTGTCCAAGGAGCTAGGGATGTGGTTCTGTCCAGATCCTGCCGCTAGATGGCAGTGTGAGGCAAGCAGAAGCAGCCTGCCTCCCCACCCCCACCCATCCCATCCCCCAAAGATGGGAACTGGACACTGATTCAGGATTTCAGGCTAGTCCACACTGTACTTTTGCACGACAGTAGAAAAAGGGGGCACCAATGGGCTGAAGAATGGGAATGCTGTCCAGCATCCCAGATCCCTGAGGACCAGAATGCAGTTGCAGGTCCAAGATCAGAGATCCTCCTAATTTCAGAGCCTTCTACAACTGGAAGGGATTTCACACACTGTTTAGTCCAACCCACTAAATTTTTTTGGAGGGGGGAGGGCAGGGCAATTGGATTTAAGTGACTTGCCCAAGGTCACATAGCTAGTAAGTGTCAAGTATCTGAGGCTGGGTTTGAACTCAGGTCCTCCTGACTCTAGGGCCGGGGCTCTATGTGCCACCTAGCTACCCTTAACCCACTAATTTTTACAGATGAGGAAAAGAGGCCCATGAGGTTCTCTCTCTTCTGAGAACAGAAAGCTGGGAGCAAACTCACTTGTGCCCATGACCCAGAAAGACTTGCCTGCATCAAAGAAGGCAAGGTGCTCTATGAGCAAAGCAGAATTGCAGGAGCTCAAAAGAAACACGACATATGCAAATTTAGAGACATCTCCTCTCCAAATGTTCATTTATATGCACTATTTGTGCCCAGCCTGTGGTAGAACCCTCCAAGCTTGTCTTGGTCTGATCAGTCAAACTTGGACACATTGTACCTTGACCCTTCATAGTGATGTTCTTTTGGTCTTCTTTGAGAATGAAGGACAACAACCAGTCACTCCCACAACCAGAAGAGGAATTCTTTCAATGTTCCAGCCAGTTGTGTCTACCGCTTTCTTCCCTTTCCAGCCCTGCAGCTTTCCTCTCTCCAGACCAAAATCTGTCCTCTAGGTCCACTCATACCCCTTTCTCTTCAGAGGGGAAGAGGGAACCAACCCTACTTCTTTGTACTTTCCCAAGAGAGAAGTACCTAAGACTTTTGAGACTCCCTCCTTACCTAGGGTACCTGATATCTTTTTGCTAGGCAGATGAATCTACAAATGAAAAAGGCTCTGCTGACCCGTCTCAACAGAACTCCTTTCTGTAGCTTCTCTCCCCCTCAGTCCTTTTCTCAGAGGTCTAAACAGTGTTGAGGTAAGCCATTCCAACAATTTCTCCTATCCTCCTTTCTTCCCTCTTGTCCACCTGAAGTGAATTTTGAATTTAAAGGTGCTTCTCACCTCAATCTAGATGTAAGAACTCTCAGAACTCCTATACAACTCAAAACAGGAAGGATGCTAACTGGCCCCTTGAGGTCTTTCTCCTGATTCTGATCCTGCATACAATAGTGCTATACAGTTTTCAAAATGCTTTGGCATAAATTTTATCCTAGGAGATGATCAGTTTAGGAATTGAGCTCCCACTTCTCAGACTCGTAGACACTCAGGGTGTCCCAAAAGTTTTAGTGAAAGCTGCATTAAGATTCTTGGGACACCCTGCTGGGATGGAAACTTAGTTCAAAATCCAGTGTAATCCTCTCATTTTGCAGATGAGGAAATTGGGACCCAGAAATGGGAAATGACTTGCCCAAAGTCACACAGGCCACAAAGTGAAATCATGAAATAAAATCTCAGTGCTGGCCTTGGGAAAGAACATCATTGTCCAGATCTCCCATGGAGGTAGATGATCTGAGCATCCTCATGTAGATGGCACAGTAGATAAAGCACCACACCTGGAATCAGACCCCAGTTCAAATCCTGTCTCAGAAACTTACTAGTTGTATGACCCTGGGCAAGTCACTTAACCTCTGTTTAATTTAGTTTCCTTATCGATAATGTGAATGAATGAATGAATGAATGAATGAATGAATGAATGAATGAATGAATGAAAAATAAATAGTAGCACCTACATCCCAGGAGGGTGGTGAGATTCAGATGAAATAATATTTATTAAACTCTTTGCAAACCTTAAAGTACTATACAAATGCTATGATGAGGATGATGACAGTAATGTCACTCAGTCCCCACTTTGCAAACACAGGCATGGGAGAGCCAGGATGGCTGTACCCTGGGGAATCAAGGTTTCTTACTGACCTCTAGTGGCTGTCTCCATTCTCTCCTGCTTGCTTCTAGATTCCCCTTCCCATCTTGATCTCAAGGATCACTGGCAAACCAGTCAGATGATCCAGGATTCCAGAACAAAAAAACCAGGCCATGCCATGTCTATCAACTCTGGGAAGTTTGTCAAGGCTAGCCTTTGGGTCACAACTTGTGGGGCGTTTTAATCTCTTTTAGGCACTAAATAAATGCTTTTTAACTGACTGATTGTTCAGCCAGATAACTGTGTCCATTAGACCCTTCAAGGGTTGTCCAGATAAGGAGCTCTTACATTGTTTTGTGCACAGAAACCTTTGGCATCTGGTGAAACCTACAGATTCCTGACAGAATGTTTTTAAATTCATAAAATGAGATACATAGGATTACAAAGGAAATCAAGGGGTAGGGAAAATAAAGATATGACTTTTTTTCCTATCCAACTTCATAGACTTCCTTGAAATATTATACCCATGGAATAGAACCCAGATTATAAACCCCTAGTCTAAAGTAAGGGAAACTTCTAATTACTCTGAGTTTTTCCTAAAAATTTATGCCAAGAAGATATTCTTCTCAGCCCCAAATAACTCTTAAATCAGGCAATGGTCTAACATTCTTTGTTATTGTTCAATTGTTTCAGTCATGTCCAACTTTCTATAACCCCATTTGGGGCTTTCTAGGCAAGGATACTGGAGCAGTTTGCCATTTCTTTCTCCAGCTCATTTTACAGATGAGGAAACTGAGGCAAACAGGCTTAAGCAACTTGCCCAGGGTCACGCAGCTACTAAGTTAGTGTCTAAGACCAGATTTGAGTTTGGGAAGATCACTCTTCCTGACTCTAGGCTCAGCACTCTATCCACTGTACTGCCTAGCCATTATTCTCATATATTACCATATACTGAAAGCCTAGTTCTTTCCTTCTATGTGCCAAAGGTATAATCCAGTCAAGTTTCGTCCCACTCAGCTTTCTAATCACTGAAAGTTACCTTTGTCTAACTCATTGAAAATGTGCGTGTCTTAGATGAAATAACCCTAGAGGCTAAACTTTCCTTCTGCTTCTCTTGAAAAATGGGCAAGAATGGGGAGGCCAGGTGGCTCAGTGAATAGAGCACTGGCTCTGGAGTCAGGAGGACCTGAGTTCAAATTCAGCCTCAGATACTTGATACTTACTAGTTGTGTGACCTTGGGCAACTCACTTAACCTGGATTGCCTGCCTTCCCCCCTCCAAAAAGATAAAAAAAAAAAAAAACCCAACCCAAAACCAAGAAAAATGGATAAGAAGATAATTCTTAACTCTGTAGAAAAGCATCCCCTTCCTCTCCCCTTCTATCCCTTTTTCCATGGGATGGGGAGAATGGTGGACATTACCAGTACCAGGATATCTTGCTGAGCTATAATTTTAGCAAAGATCATCTCCCCATCCAACAAGCCATCCACGGTGACAGACGATGCAAGGGAAGCTGCCTCCATATTATTGCTGGAGTTACTATCAGGTTGCCTGGTGCCTGCCACACCAGCCTAAAACCCACCAGGTACTCTCCTTTTTAGGAATCGAAAACCAGAGGCAAGTTTATTTGGGCTTATAAACCCAGATTAATTAAAATAAATTGTACAGACTCTCACACACTACTTGCTTGGCATTCGTGTACACTGCAGCCACCAAATCATAAGCAGTTAAATGATATACCCACCTGTATATATCAATGAATATATACATATATTCATATAATTATATATATACATAAATAAATGATATATCCACCTGTATATATCAATGAATCAACAGACATTTAATAAATGCCTATTGTGTATTAGGCACTATGCTAGGGATACAAACAGTCTCTGCCTTCAAGGAACCCTCTCTCTTATTGGGAGAATTGAAGTATGTACATATAAGTCTATACAAAATATTAATAAGGCAATGCTAATGCCACTAGTTGAGGGGAAAGGCTAGGAGGTGCAGTAGATAGAGTATTGGGCTTGAATTCAAGAAGATTCATCTTCCTGAGTTCAAATCCAGCCTCAGACACTAGCTGTGTGATCCTGGGCAAGTCAACCCTATTTACCTAGGACACACACATTTTCTTCCTTTTTTTTTGGAGGGAGGAGGGCAAAGCAATTGGGGTTAAGTGACTTGCCCAAGGTCACACAGTTAGTAAGTATTTCACTTGTCTGAAACCAGATCTAAACTCAGGTCCTCCTGACTCCAGGGCCAGTGCTCTATTCATTGAGCCACCTAGCTGCCCTGACACCCACATTTTCAATGAGCTGGACAAAGGCAACTTCCAATGCTTGGGGAGCTGAGTGGGACCAAACTTGACTGGATGGTACCTTTGATACTTGGAAAGAACTGGGCTTTCAATATGTGGTAGGATGTGAGAATAGCAGCGAGGTGGTACAGAGATCAGAGTGCTGGGCTTGCATTCAGGACGACTCATCTTTCTGAATTCAAATCCCCCTTCAGACACTTATTAACTCCGTGACCCTGGGCAAGTCACTTAACTCTGTCTGCCTTAGTTTCCCCATCTGTAAAATGAGCTGGAGAAGCAAATGACAAACCACTCCAGTGCCTTTGCCTAAAAAACCCCAAATAGGGTCATGAAGAGTCAGGCACAACTGAAAAGTGACTGAACAAGTAGGAAATGGTATTTGAACTATGTGAAGAAAACCAGAGACTGTCATTCAGAGGCAGAGGTGAGCAGGGAGTAAAATCCAGGCATGGGAGACAAAAAGTGCAAAGTTCCAAAGGTAGGAGATGGGATGTGGTGGGAGAAGAAGAGCGAGAAGGACAATTTGCTTGAACCAAAGTGTTCATTAAAGGAAGCAAAGTAGTAATAGGGAAAGACTGGAAAGGCAGGTTGGAAGCTGGTTGTGAAGGATTTTAAATGTCAAAGAGTTTTAATTTGATCCTTAAGGTAATAGAACCATACATGATCAGTCAACCAACAGTTATTAAGTAGCTACTATATGCCAGGCAGACACTGTGTTAAGTATTGGGGATTCAAAGACAGGCAAGAGACAGTCCCTGCTCTCAAGGAGCTCATGGTCTAAGGAAGAAGACTATATGCAAACAGCTATGTAGGACTGCAGAGAAGCTAAGGAAGGAAGGCACTGTCACAGAGGTGGGGAACCTGCGGCCTTGAGGTCATGTGTGGCTCTCTAGTGCAGCCTTTGACTGAATTCAAACTTCACACAACAAATCCCTTTACGAAAAGGATTATAAATATGATAATATAATGAATTATAATAATATAACAAATAACTAGTGACTAGTGTATCTTGAGATCTCCATTGACCATACAGAGGAGAGATCCTAGGCAGATTTTCCCCTTAGCCTAAAACATGCCCTCTCTGTAACCTCTATCTTTTTCCCCCAAGCTCTGGAACTCTCAACATACAGGGTGTCTCTAAAGTCTGGACACATAGGAAATCTCATTAACTTCACATTTTCAAGAAATGAAATGAATGAAATATTCAACAACATTTTATTTAATTAGCATAAATTTTAGCCATGACAATTTCGTATGGAAAAAAAGCTTCCATTAACTATTGGGGACTATTTTCCATATTAATGAGAAGAATTTAATTAATTAAATTAATGATATTTCCTATGTCTTCCTATGAAATCTCATTTATGCTAATTAAATAAAATATTATTGAAAATTTCATTCATTTCATTTCTTGAAAATAAACATAATGAGATTTTCTATGTGTCCAGACTTTAGGGGCACCCTGTAAACCTGCTCCCAACTCTCCCAGCACATACCTCACTTGGCCTGCATCCAGATGTCCCAATTAACTTGTTCCTCCCCTTCCTCCCTCCCCAAGAATTGCAATTGATCACTCCTTTTAATCCCTCCTCACAAAGGCATGGGGGATCTTCTTGCAAAGACTCACCCCCTCCATCTCTCCCACTCCCAGGCTGGCAGCAGCCTCATCTTTAGACAATAAAGCTCTGATTGAAGCAAATTCCTGCAACTGAGTTCACTTCAAGGGAAACACCATGGGAAAGAATGTGATTCACTTGTAAATGAGCTGAAAATGTCCTTGATGAGACAAGCAGGGTTATTCTGGCATGATTCACCCTGGGTTAAAGACCAGTTCCTTTTGGCCACGTAATAATACCTCACATTTGTACATGATCCTTTTAAAACTCCTCTCAGTACATTAGCTCATATGTGACAGGCAGAGTGACCCAGAACTGACTCTCAGGGGTCACAAAGGAGGTTACTGACTTAATGTGAACTAAAACAATGTCACCCTGAAATCAAAGCCTAATGGATCTTCAAAGGACAGGGTCTGTCTGTTCTTTCAGTGTTTAGTTTAGGGGAATCATGTCCATGAGATGTGCCTCTCCAAACTGAATGGCTAAATTGGGTTTTCCAGTCCTCAAGCCTAAGGTAGAAGGAGGGAGGGTATTGAAGTTTACTCACCTCTAGCTCTCCAGAGAAGTCTTGAGTCTTTGGAGTACTACTGTGGTTCCTGAGGGTCAAGACCAATACCAAGCCATCCCCAGAGTCTGGGGCAAGGCGGAGCAGGCTCCTGGATTGTAGCATGAGGCTACCTTGGTTTAGCAGGTGTTCTCCAGAGATCACAACAGCCTGGAGATAGACATGGGAGCAGTCTCTAATCTGAAATCTGGATGTTGAATCCATCCTCACCAGGCTGACTGCCTCCCCAAAACAAAACCCAAAACCAATTCAAGAAAACTATTGCTTCTGTGTTCAATGTCAAAAGGCATTTCAAAGAGCCATATTTTGTAAGGTTAGCTGTGGAGTTATTGAGTTAGATCAACTAAAATGAAAAATATAGGATGAATGAGAGAATATCTTTTAAGTATAATTTGGGCTAGTGCCTGGTGGAGAATAACCCATGACCTTTGTTCTTGTTGTGGGAAAACTAGCCTCATCATGGGGCGGCTAGGTAGTGCAGTCAATAGAGCACAGGCCCTGGAGTCAGGAGGGCCTGCGTAAAAATTCGGCCTCAGACACTTGACACACTTACTAGCTGTGTGACCTTGGGAAAGTCACTTAACTCCAATTGCCCTGCCC
Source organism: Gymnobelideus leadbeateri (assembly GCA_011680675.1). Taxonomy (NCBI): domain Eukaryota; kingdom Metazoa; phylum Chordata; class Mammalia; order Diprotodontia; family Petauridae; genus Gymnobelideus; species Gymnobelideus leadbeateri. Next base: position 171,302 of record WOXC01004561.1, on the reverse strand, counting down.
TCCCCCACTCCAAAAAAGCGAAAAAATTTTTTTTAAAAACCTAGCCTCATCAAAGATCAAATCAGTAGCCAATAACATTCACCCCACCCTCCACTCCCCAAATCCCCTTCTATGGAGCAGGTATGACTTACACTGGAAAGATTACAGAGACCCAGTCTGAGAGAATGGCTGAGGTGGTCGAGGTAGTTAGTCTCTATTTCCCCCAGGAAGTTTTGCTTGGGGCAAGTGGCCAAGAAGATATTCTCTAGAATCACTTCTGCTTGGAGTCTCTCTGACTGGAGTGGCCAGTGTCTCTGTGGGGAACAAAATAACACAGGGAGGCTGATGGAAGCCTTTGCAGGAAGAAAGAAAATGCCTGATAATTTTGGATTTGACTTCTTGGTCCAACCTATACCATTAGGCCAAGAGGGCTGGCAGACCCTAAGGAAGCACACGATTGTCCTTAGCCTGAAGAAAAGGGGAAGGAGCAATAGGAGTGAGCATTCTTGCATACCCATACTACCATCCATGTATGCTCATGTATGCAGACATGCCCAGGAGCTGCTGGTTTTACAGGGATTCCACCATTAGATTTCATTCCTTTGGCTTAAAGGATTGATCTCCACTAATAGGGGAATATGACTGAATGGGAACACAACTCTTATTTCCTTAGGGTCAAGGGGTTTATCAGATTCAGAGCTAGTTTTTATGGTGGGGGGCAGGTCCTGAGAGGAGGAGGGGGAAGGGAAACAAAGCAGAAGGATCCCAGGCAAGAAGAAGGAAAGGGAAGTGAGAAGACAGTGCTAAAGACAAACTTCCCTTATTTCACAATTCTGTCTAGCACTAGCCCCAAGCCAGCTTTTGGGAGATCAGAGTTCTGAGCTGGCTATCAAAAGGTCTGTGGAGAGCTCTGGACACAAGGTTTCCTCAAGTTAACCCAGGTGCCCCAGGCAGATACCAGGAGGAGCCAGACTTTGGGCCTTCTACCCTTCCATTTATGTGCCCCAAACCCCTGTGTTCTGTCCTCATTTCCCCACCCCCCCCAACACTACTAACATCCTAGCTATCCATAGTATCTATTTGGGGTATCCCAGGAGAAAAGACTTGTAGTATGGCCCTTGAGTGGCACTTTCCTCTCTGATGCTAGCCACCATATTGTGGACCCTTTACAGACCAAAGATGCCAAGGGTCAGCAACCATGACCTCCCCCTGTGGGGAGCAAACCAGTTTATCTATGAAAGAACTGAAGAAACTGCTTCTTCTCCCCTATCCCCAGGAAACCCCTGCACCATGGAGGCACTATGGTTGAAAAAAAAAATAAACAAAAGTGAACACTGAAGCTAAGAATCAAATCAACTCTCATGCCTGGGATATCTCAGGTGCCATTTTCCATGAAAGAAATGAGATGGAGTTAAATGGTCTTCCTTCCAGGCTCAGGAGAATAAAGTCATTCCGAGATGATAGAAAACAGCCACCCTCTTTCTGGCTGTCACAGCATCGCTTTGGCTTTTCTCATGTTACCTCATATTTCAGACTCTGTTTGACTTTCTGGCTGTCCCAGGACAGATCAAGATGTTCACTGAACACCACTGCAGTCTGAGTTACAGATCCACAGGCCTTGAGATTGCCCAGGGTCAGGAATTTCTGGAGCTAATCAAGGAAAAAGCATTGGTATTAATGATTCTGGGAAAAAGGAATATTTTTCTCTTTGGTATGAAAATTAAGTGACCAGAGTTTAGTGCTGTTTTTCAGAGTTTAATAAAATACAGCCGTACTCAGAGAGAAAGGGATGGAGCAGCTGGCTGTCTTCAATTTATCCTGTCTGGATCATGTTTACACATTGATGTTTGCATATAACAATAACAACAACAATAGCCAACATTTATATAGTCCCTACTATGGTGCAAGGCAACTTTATCTTATTTGATCCTCACAACAACTAGGATTGGGGGTGGGGGGGGTAGGTGCCATTTTTATACCCAATTTGCAGATGAGGAAACTGAGGCAAGTAGAAATTAAATGACATGCTCAGGGTTAAATAGCTAGTAAATGTTTGATTCGAATCCAAATTTGACCTCAGGGCCTCCTATCTAGACTGTGAGTTATTTGAGAGCAAGTACTGGATTTGGGCTTGGTTTGGTTTTTAGCCTTTGTTGGTATCTCCAGAGCATGACAGGCATTAGGTGCTTAATAAATGTTTGTTGACTTTACTTTGATATCTCTTCTTGTCCTAAGAGCCAAATCTGGTCCCCCAAATCCTGATCCAGAACTAGCAAGGTAGAGAGAATTGGTTAATATAAAAAATAGAATATAAATATAATAATATTTATTATAAATAGTAATAACTATTATCATAAATACTAATTTATTATATAACGTACTCTACATTATTATTTTAATAAATAAAATAATACAACATAGCTTAATATAAAAGAAACATTTTTGGAGTTTGAACTTGAAGAGGAATTCACTTCCTCTTTGCCTTGTCTTTCTAGCAGGATGGCCTTGTATTTGTGACAAAGAAACTAGGGAATAAATGAATTTGTTTAGCATCATGGCCAAGGCCTGGTACAAGGTACAGAGTTTTGGTCCATGGGCATCCAATTCAAAGCTTTGAAATTCAAAGCACTTGCTATGTGTAAGGTACTGTGCTAAATGCTATATGTACAAAGGCTTTTTTTTTTTTTAATGGCAAAGTCCATATCCTTAAAGAACTTACATTTTCCTGGGGCTCAGACACCATGATAAAAATGAAGGTTTTAGAACAAGCCACCATAGGAACATATAGGTCTATGACTCCTCAAAACTCTTCCTTTCCCTGAACTGGTGGAAACTCATTCCTAAAGAATTGTATATATTCTACAATGCTCCCTGTTGCAATAGAATGGAAGTTCCTTGAGGGCAAGAGCAGTTTCCTTTTTGTGTGTCCTTAGCACATCCCTTCAGGTGGTAGCATTTATTCATTGACTGATTGATTGTAGAGCTCTTGGAGCTGATGTCCAGTGGTAGCCCATGATACTGCCGTCTCAATCCTCAGACCCTCTCAGAGGCACAAGCCTCTCTCCCCATTACATGTACCTGTCCCAAGGTTGCACTCAGACAGCCTTCCCACCTGGTGATGGTAGCCTCTGACCTGTCTGCCCAGGTGAACTGGAAGTTGACAGGTTTTTCCCTATTCCAGGCAAATTGTACCTATAGCCAGAGGAGAGAAACAAATATACTTCAGAAAAATAGAACTGGCTTGGCAGCCCCCTCTCTGCACCATACCATGGTCCAGTACCTACACAAGGTCTCCAAACTATAGACTTGTTCCATGGCTGATATTGGGGTACCAGATGAAAAGACCAAAAGAAACCAAAGCAGAAAAGACCTTGACATCTCTCTCTCTCTAGACATGCCTCTAAGGCCAAATGTGTTCTTTCTTAAACGGTTTTGACGCTGACCTACTTGGTAGCAGAGGGTTCTTAGGATTACGGTATCTCGAGCTAAAAGGGGAAAACCCTTTTCAGAGGAAACCTAACCCAACCCCATTATTTTACAGATGAGGAAATTGAGGCCCAGAAAGGTTCAGTGACCTGTTCTAGGACAAATAGGTAGTAAATAGAAGGGTGGGATTTGAACCTAGGGCCTCTGATTGCAGAGGCGCTTTCCATTTCTTAGAAACCATTGTAGATTTTTAAATAGTATTTTATTTTTTTCTAATTACATGTAAAGACAATTTTAACATTTTTTTTTTGCTTTTTGGAGCGGGGGAGGTAGGGCAATTGGGGTTAAGTGATTTGCCCAAGATCACATGGCTAGTAAGTGTTAAGTGTCTGAGGCCAGATTTGAACTCAGGTCCCCCTGACTCCAGGGCCAGTGCTCTATTCACTGAGCCACCTAGCCGCCCCAACATTCATTTTTTTATAAGATTTTGAGTTCCAAATTTTTCTCCCTCCCTCCTCCCTAAAAATGTAAGCAATGTGATATAAAACTTTTGTAGTTTTAAGGAATCAAACAACAGCATAAGCCTATTTTTCTCCTTTGAAGTATAACTATTTCCTCTTAAGGATTCCAGATAGAAAAGTCAATTGCAATCCATTTCACCCTTTACCACCTCCCCATTCATCTTTACACCAGCTTGGGAATTTTTACAATCTCACCTGTTGGGTGTACCTGCTCCCTCTCTTCTCTGCCAGGCCCCTGGCTTCCACGTGGCTCCAGGATAGGTTAAAGGGATGAGCAAATGCCACCTGACCATCCACCTGATCCTTCCCCAGCTTTAGAGAGGAGGACAGCACCACCTGGCCAGAGTCAGAGGCCAATGAGAGGAATGTCATAAGCACCAAAGCTTTGATTGACTCCCACTCCCCCCACCCCTTACCCCTGATTAACCTCTATGGGCCTCAGTTTCCCCATCTGGAAAGTAAGGGAATTGGACTAGAGGATCTCTAATCTCTTCCAGCTCTAAATCAATGATCCTATTATCATTCTCAAGGGCTGGGACCCCCATTCAGGGGAGATCCAGGGAGATGATAGAAATGAGGAAACACATCAAATATTCCTGACGCTCTTCACAGCCCTTAGCTTACTGACTCTGAAGGATGGATATCACAGTGCCTGACATAGAGATGCTTCATAAATACTTATTGATTGATTGATTTGTGGATTTGTTATTTGTGAAACTTGGCCCTCTGAAGACCCTGGAAAGACTATTCCAAACTGAAGGTTTGGTCTCCTGAAGCTGTGTTTGTTAGTTTGAATCTTCTGGAGGCCTTCAAAGCCCCAACATAGTGCTAGGCCTATGGTCAATGAAGAATAGATACTTCTTCACTTGATCTGACTGATACTCCACTTTCTAAGAAGTAGGATGCATAGTAGGGAGTAGTCCCCCTGATCTGTCCCACATTTTACTTTAATCCCTTTATCTTGTGTCTTCTCCTGGAGAAATACAGAGAGAAATTCTGTTGAACCCACCCATTAGAGATAGAAGATTCTAGAGAAAGAAGGAGAATCAGTCCAAGTAATTTAGGTGAGAAGAACTCAGGAACTGGGTTCAGGGCCATATTGTGTTGTGCTTAGGGGTAATGGGAAAGAAGCTTTTCAAGACTAGACCTGTACCTCACCCATACCCAGTATACATAATTCACCTGGCTAGTCATTTTTCCCCTCTTACCTTCAAATATTCGTGAGATGTGGTGGAAAAAGCATTGAGACTTAGGAGACTTAGTCTCTCAGCTCTATCATGGACTAGTGATATGAGCTTAGGAAAGTCATAATCAGTCAATCAATAAACACTTACTGTGGCAACAGTAGATAAGAGGTCTGGGACTGGAATCAAGGAAGACCTATGTTCAAATCCAGCCTCAGACACCTACTGTGTGACTTTGGGTAAGTCATTTAACCTGTTTGCCTCAGTTTCCTCATCTGTAAAATGAACTGAAGAAGGAAATGGCAAACCATTCCAATATCTTTGCCAAGAGAATGCCAAATAGGGTCACAGAAAGTCAGATATGACTGAAAGGACTGAACCACAACAATGAAAATCTACTGTGTGCAAAGTACTGTGCTAAACACTGGGAATTTAAAAAAAAAGACAAAATATAACATAGTCCCTGCTTTCAAGGAACTCATCATTAAATGAGGGAGATAACATGTAAATAGCTGTGTACAAACAAGATATAAATAGGATAAACTGAAAGATTCCCTCAATAGAGGGAAGGCTCTAGCATTAAGAGAGATGGGGAAAAACCTTCTTGCAGAAGGTGGCCCTTTAGTGGAGACTTGAACAAAGCCAGAGAAGCTGCTGAGCCCAAGGTTCCTTGTCAATCAAATGAAAGGGTTGAACTAAGTGGTCTCCAAGGTCCTTTTCAGTCCTCTGATGTGTGTCGATTTTTCCTAGTGCTTCTCTTCCTCTCCTTCCTACTCCCAGGCTGTTTGTACCTGTTCCTTGCTGTTCCATTCAATGACTAGATTATCTTGATGGCTGTGAACTGAGTGTAGCAGAGACGCTGTGACCTTGGAATGCTGAGGAAAAGGGATGGAGAGAGGATGGACAAGTTCCACTGTAAGAGAGGGGAGAAAAATTGGGGGAGAAAGTTATCAGGACTGCTTACCACTGGCTACATTTTTTCTATCACAGAATCATGGCGAGATATATAGAACACTGGGCATGGAAGTCAGACTGGAATTCAAATTCAGCCTTGGACACTTATTAGATGTGTGACCCTGGATAAGTCACTTACTGAGTCAACTTCAGTTTTCTCAGCTGCAAAATTAGAACAATAGCACCTACCTCCTGGGGTTGTTGTGAGGATGAAATGAGATAATATTTATAAGATGCTTAGCATAGTGACTGGCATATGGTAGGCATTTAAATACTTTTTTCTTTCCTTCCTTCCTTCCTTCCTTCCTTCCTTCCTTCCTTCCTTCCTTCCTTCCTTCTTGTCTTCATTCCTCCCTTCCTTTCTTCCTTTCCTTCCTTTCTTTCCTTTCTCCCTTCCCTCCTTTGTTCTCTCCCTTCTTCCTTCCCTCTCTTTTTCCTTCCTTCCTTCCCTCCCTTTTATCCTTCTCTCCCTCCTTTTTTCCTTCCCTCCCTTCTTCCCTCTTTCCTCTCTTCCTACCTACCTTTCTTCCTTCTTTCTTTCTCTTCCTCCTTCTTTTCCTCTCTCTCTCCTTCCCTTCCTTCTCTTCCTCCCTCCCTCCCTCCTTCCTAGAATCACTCATATTAAGGAGGAACCTGGGTGTTTCTTGGGGTTATAGTGGAAAGCGTATTAGATTTGAAGCAAAAGGACTTGGATTCAAAGCCCCTCTCTTGAACAAGTCACTTAGTCTCTCTGGGCCCCAGTTTCCTCATTTGGAAAACAAGAGGGGTGGACTGTATGCTTACTAAGACCCTTTCCAGCTCCAAACTGATGGTCCTATGATCATTTTCAAAGGCTGGGATCTCCTTTGAGAGGACGATGGTAGAAATGGGGTAACACATCACATATTCTCATCTCAGATAGCTGCCCCCACACACCAGTTCTTAGCTTGCTAAGGGGGTAGAAACTGACTCTGAATGATGGGTATACAATGCCTGCCACAGAGATGCACTTACAGAAATGCTTGCTGAATGACTGATTGGTGGTTTGGAATCTGGGAGACCTGGCCTGGCAGCAAAGGAAATGAGCAGATGGGACCCTGAAAAGTGAACTGGCCCTCTTCTCTCTTTGCACACCAATCACCTGTGGCACAATTCAGGGTGGCAGAAAAAGGCTTTCATGACACAGAAAGCAATAGCAGAGGGGCTATGGTTTATAATTCTTTACAGGAAAGATAGTTTCCTTTAGGGTTACATCTAATTAACTTCAAGGTTGCCATTTAGAAGCGAATATTTCCTAGGAATGAATTTGGGATTAGAACACATCACTCAAGCTAGTTCAAGCCCCTTTTAGGAAGTTATTACAAACTTTTTAATCTCTATATTTGCTCAGGGACTCCTGGAGTAAACAGCTAATGCCTTCTCTAACCTCTGGCTCTAATCTGTCTGTGGATGCCTACTAGTTGCTGCCTGTTCACTGACTTGTTGCCACTGAGAAGTTTACCCTGCATGTGATGGCTCCTGGAGAACTTGGGAAAGGGCCCTGTGTAGCTGCCAATGAACTTGAACTCCTGTCCGTCCCATAGTACCAATTGTTGGATGGTCCTTGTCCCATTGGCTTTCTGATACATGGTCAGGAGCACCATTTCCCAGGGGATCATTTTGAGCTACAAAGGAAAAACAAGAAGGTATCAGCCCTGGTGTGCAATTCAGGTGGGGGCTCAAGATAGGTAGGACTGAAAGGAGAAAAGACTTCAGAGAGATGAGAGAGTTTAATTAGATCTTGTACTTCTTGGGATGGAACACTAGACTTAGTCAGCACACCTGGGTTCGAGTTCAGTGTCTTGCACCAACTGGGCATTTAATACATACTTATCAGTTTGGATAATGATTTAATTAGGATAAGATATTCTGTTATATGTGAGGAGGGCCACATCAGTCAACATTACCATTCATTGTTACTAGTCTGAGAATGTGGCCACCTAGAAGAACTTGGACATTTTAACAGAGGGATTCTTAACCTGGGGCTGGCAAACTTCTTTTTAATATTTTTATAATTGCATTTCAGCACAATTGGTTTCATTTGTAATCCTATGAATTTTATTTTATGCATTTAAAAACATGATTTCTGCAGAGGATTCTGGGAAGATGGTCAGAAAACTTTAGACTCCCCAAGTTTCCTCTACAAAAAAAAAAAAAGACAAAACATGACACATAAGCTTCACTAGGCTGCCAAAGCTTCACTAGGCTGTCCATGAATCAAAAAAAGTTAAGAAACCCTCTTTTAATGGGAGAAGACAGGAAAAAGTCAGAGTACGGGGCATTGCCGATAGAAGTCTCTGGGTAATCAAGGAGTAGTGTGTGCTTCAGATGGAGGCTGGATGTATCAGGGTGGTAGAGGGGCATCGTAGACCAAGACCAATTTCACCCACTTGACAAGTGGCATTTGCTTTCTTTTTTTTTTTTGCTTTTTTTTTTGGAGGGCAGTTGGGGTTAAGTAACTTGCCCAAGGTCACAAGGCTAGGTTTTTGTTTGTGTGTGTTGTGTCTGAGGCCGGATCCGAACTCAGGTCCTTCTGACTCCAGGGCCAGCGCTCTACTCACTGAGCCACCTAGCAGCCCCTGCACTTGCTTTCTTGATACTTTGCCTAGGAAACATAGACTCTGCCACTTTTTTTTTTTTAAACGAAATTGGGGTTAAGTAACTTTGTTCAAGGTTACGAGGCTAGTCATCATTTATGTGTGGGTGCTTATTTTCTGAGGCCGGATTCGATCCCAGGTCATCCCAACTCCGAGGCCAGCGCTCTTACTCACTGCTCCACCTAGCCACCCCAAACTCTGGCACTTCTACAACCTGACTATAGCGCTGGGCTCTGGCTCACACACAGGACCCCTCGGTTGCTATTCCTTACCTGTGGAATTGTATGCATCAGCTCAGTCACTTGAGTGAGGTTGGATGCAACAAATGTCAGCTTTGTGGTCATGTGGAAACAGTGCTTGTCCAGGTCAACAGCAATCATGCTTTCAGTTTCACCTGCAGAATAACTTATCTAGGTGGGTGAGAAGACAGAACGAAGTTGCTTCATCAGGAATCTGAGGGAACATTTCACAATTGATCTGGGCATAGTTTGCCAACCCCTGGCATAATGGATAAGGCACTCAACTTATAATCAAGAGAACCAGAGTTCAAATCCTGCCTCTGATACTTACTAGCTATATGTCCCTGGGTAAGTCATTTTACTACTTTTAGGTCCAGTTTTCCCATTTGAGAATAATAATAGCACTTACCTCAAAAGGGTTGTTTGAGTATCAAATAAGACAGTACAGTGCTTTGTAAGCTTTAAAGTGCTATCTACATGTTAGTGCTAGTATTATGATTCTCATATGCATGTATATATCTACATGCACATTCATATGGTTACGTCCTGGTCACAAAGCATGTTACCTATCTCATTGGAGTCACACCAAAACCTTGAGTGGCAGGCCATGAGATCATAGATCTGGAGCTCAAAGGGAAATCAGAGCCAATCTGGTACCACCCTTTTCACTCTACAGTTGAGGAAGCAGAAGTTCAGGGTAGGCTAATTGATGTGCCTAAAATCGTATTTCAGAAGCAGTATTTGAAGCTAGGTCCTCGGGCTACAGAGCCAGTGCTCTTTCCACTGTATCATGCTGAGTTTCCAAAGAGATGCAGTCATTATACCCATTTACAGTTTGGGAAGCTGAGGCTCCCCCCAAGTCACATAGTTGGGAAGTGTCTGAGGTGGGAATCAAATCCAGGCATATGCCTTTCTTCTACCATCAGTAAACGGCTCTTCACCACTCACTCACTAAGACCTGATGGCTGAGGAATAAACTTAAGGCTAGCCACAGTCCTGGGGCTGGCAGGAGAGATCACTGCTTTTACTGTCCCTGTTTTAGCCTCAGGGTAAGAAACAACAGTTCTAGGGCTGAAGGGCCTCTAAAGAAGTGAGCTGGATCTGCAAGGCTGATCTCTCTCTTCTGACCCAGAATCCCCAAGGAGAAGGGGGTGAGATCAAGAAATCAACATGTGTTAGACATCTCCAATTTGGGACAGGCCCGTTGCTCTGCCAACAGACGTAAGACGCAAGGGTGATAAAAGAGACGTCGAACAACTTGTGTTGGGAGACGTCAGGCCAACCATTTACTTGGAAAAAGAAAAGCTTTGAGCTCTGGAGACAAAGTCTGGGATGATGAGAAGCCGGAAAAGCAAACAGAGCACTTGGAGCCATGTCTGGAAGGGCTTGGAACACTCTTTAATCCGTCCCAGACTTGGAGCTTGGGCCCCACCAACGGGATGCTCTATGGGGATCAGATACGCTTGCCTGAGGGGCTTGGGAGGGAGGGTGCCAGGCAAGCCAGCTAAGGAATGTAAATCCCTCTGGGGGTTTTAAAGCCAGAGTCCCATTCCGAAGGACAGCCCACCTGGGTTTTCTTTATCTCCCTTAAACAGATGTGAACACGTTAACCAATTCTTCTGTGTCACTAACGCTGCCCCCTCCAAACTTCCATCTACCTCCCTCTCCCTTTCAATCTGCCTCTTCTCCTTCAACTTTCCACTTTGGAGGGCAGCCATGAGAAGAGAAAAAAAGAGGCATGTGGAACGAGTTAGGAGCCAGCAGAGTTCAGGGACTGGCCAAGAGAGGAACATGGGCCTCAGGGAGCAGTTACCTTGGTGGAAAGCTTGGCTCTTCTAGGGAAACGGTTGAGGAGGAAGGAGAGATACTGTTGACTGCTAACATGTAGTTCTTTGCTGGAAAAAAGAATCATGGAGCTTGAATGTATCTTAAATGTCATTTACACTAACCCCCTCCTCTAATAGAGGAAAGAACAGAGGACCAGTGAGATTGAAATCAAGGTCACATCACAAAGGAAGTACCAGAATTGAGATTGGAACTCAGAGCCTTTGGCTCTAAATCCAACACTCTTTTGATTGCACCACATTGTCTTTTGAATGGAAAGTATTATTTGAGAAACAAAAACAAAAGTATTTTTTGGAGTCAAACATTCAAATTAATAATGGTGACTGATAAGGACTTAAGGAACAGTCTCAGAGATTCCCTCTTATTTTAGTAGGCCTATTATTTAGTCCAGGCCTGTTATTATATCACTGCAGAGAAGCCATAATGTAGGAAATCCCTCCACCCATACAGATTGACCTTTCATCTGTAATCAGAGTTATCAGAGGAACTCAGAGGTTAAATTACTTGCCTAGGGTCTTATAGCCATTATGTTCCTGAGCCAGGATTTGTACCTAGGTCTTCCTGACTCCAAGGCTGTCCCTCTATCACTATGACGAATCTAATATCACAGTCAATTCTGACAGAAAAGTCACAAAATCACAGAACGCTAGTGTTAGGAAGGACCTCAGACATTATCTAAGTCAACCCTTCCACTTGATGGAAGGAGAAGCTTTCCCAGAGAATGAGACCCAGAGAATAGGTGACTCAGTACAATTTCCTCATTTAAACAATAAGGAAAATGAGGCAGATAGGTTAAGAGATTTGTGCATGGTCATTTAGCTAATAAGTGGTTTATCCAGGCCCTTCTCCCTCCCCTACCTGCCTCTCAACAATCTATGAGTTCATGACCAAAGTGTTCTGTGGGTGGGTGTCTGGAAATCCAGATCCAAAGACTTTCGTACCTGAGTGGTTGGTTCCTTCCCTTCACATAGATAAGAAGACTTGTTTGGGACTCACAGGTCACTTCCAAGGATGTTGTCATTTCACTGGCTGCCAGGATTTCCTGGAATAACAACTAGGAGGGAGAGGAAAGAATAGTATAAGATCCTGGAGGGCAGGGTCTGCTTTTTTGTCTTTGTCTCTCCTGAATTTAGCACAGTATTTGTCACATAGACACACGTAATAAATGCTTCTTGACTTGAATTGAATTTACAAAAGGCAGTCAATAGGGTAAAAAGGAAAGCAGGTGTTTGTCAGGTGGACTGATTACATCTAAGCTTTCTCCAACACACTGATGCAATCTGTGGTTCATTGTTCCTTTTTTTTTTTTACACTGCAATAATCAGATTGATTATTACTGATTATATGTGTATATAATATTTATTTATGGTGTGTTGATATGTACGCACACACACACACATATATATATATACTACATATGTAAGTTTCTCTTTTATCCTCCTTTTAAATTCTCAGCTCCCAGAGGACAAAAACCTTTTGTGCCATTTATCCCCCTTTTCCCCTATTTCCCAAAAGTCCAATGCCCTACCATTACCTATGTGTTCCCAATACAGACTTGGTGACTGACCAGATTGCCAACTCTCAACAAGAAATTATCTAAATGGAAATTTTTTTCTAGTAGTTTATCTGTGAGTCATTTGGAAGTGTGTGTGTGTGTGTGTGTGTGTGTGTGTGTGAGAGAGAGAGAGAGAGAGAGAGAGAGAGAGAGAGAAATCCAATACCCTACATTAAGAAAAAAATCATGAATACAGATGAGATAAGCCTTCTGAAAACCACTTTAACCAGGGTACAAACTGACTTTTGAGGTCATTCTCCAAGGACTCCAAGTAAAAGCAACTCTTCCTTGTTCTTACTAATAGTAGCAGGACTAATTCAAAATGGTAGATAATTTTAAAAATGTTTTTTAAATTTTAAAATGCATGAGCTGATTTTTCACAGCATATTTATCTAGGAAACCAAGCAAGGCTAATCATATTCCTTGTAAATACACCAATCTGACCTGAGAAAAATATTTCAGGTAGTTGGGGAGGGAGCCAGTCTGGAGTAAAACTTTTTTCAAGCCATGGTGCATTCAGAAAGTGGCTAAATATTCAGACAATGGTTGGGAAGCTGAAATGACTAATACATGTAGACTTTCTAGCTATGGTCCCTTTCCAGGGACCAGAATAAATATCTCCTCTCATTACCTGGGTTGTGAAGGGCAGGCCCAGCTGCCTGAAAATTGGCACTGTGTGTTGGATGTAGGTCATAAATTCAAATGTCCCATTTAGTTCCAAGGCCGTCAGAGCTGCCACATCCACACTGACTTTCTTGTCCCCTCCCTGGATGTCCACGCTGCCCTGGGTCTGAGTTTCTAGATGCAGAAGGACAAAAATGCTTAGTAATAGCAAGGCAGTGAAGTACAATGGAAAGGGTACTAGCTCTGGGGTCACAAGCCCTGGATTTGTATCCCTTACATATGGTACTTAATACCTGTGCGATCTTAGACAAGTCACTTAAGAGTCAAGAAGACCTGAGTTCAAATCCAGCCACAGATATATGCCAGCTGTGTGATAGTGGATAAGGCACTTACCCTCTATGCTTCAGTTTAGTCATCTATAGAAAGAGAGGGATGAACTTATGAAGTCCCTTCCAGTTCCATTTCATGTCATATGCTAGGAAAGGGTGTCTCTTTACGCCCTTGGCTAGGTGTCACTGTCATGGCCATCCTGTTCCCCTTTGTTCCCTTCCAAAAGAAGGAAGGAACAGTAATGGAGATTACAGTGAGGATCCCTACTCTCTGTGGTCTCCACCTATGCATGGAGAGAGCTACAAAGCCTATCACCAGGACAACATCCTTCAGTTAGCCTTAACTCAGTAATTTTCTTAGACTGGAAGGGACCTTCAGATCCCTGAAACACTGATTAAGAGTTGAAAGGAACCTTATATGCCATCGTGTACAAATGCCCAGAAGATTGAGTGACTTGCCCAGAGTCATAGAATCACAGAATTTGAAAGTTGGAAGGGACCTCAGTAGCCATCCAGTCCAACCCATATACAAGAGGAATCCCCATTATAATATACTGTGGTCATCCAAACTCTGCTTGAAGACCTCACAGGAGGGAGAACTCATCATTCTTTTCTGAGTTGACCCATTACAATTTGGGAAAACCCTAATTATCAGGAAGCTTTGTTTTTGTTTCTTCCTGACATCAACCTTAAATTTTCCTTTTTGTAGCTTCTACCCATGGCTCCCAATTCTACCCTCTAGGGCCAAACAGAACCACTCTGTTTCCTCCACACAACAGTCCCTCAAATTCTTGAAGAAGTTTTCTTCTCTCCCCCAAGTCTTCTTTTCTCCATTTCCTTCAGTCAATCCTTGTATGACATGGACTAAAGGCCCTTTACCATCTTGGTTGCCTTTCTCCAGATTCCCTCCATCTTATCAATGTCCCTCTCACACTGTGGCGGTCAGGACTGAGCAAAACCATCCAGGTGAGGTCTGATGAGGTGACACAGAGGAACCATGATCTTCCTCGCTCTAGTAGTTTTGCCTCTCTTAATGTAGTCCAAGATTGCTCTGCCCCATGTGGGTAATGAAGAGAGCTGGGATTCCGTTTCAAGCCCCCAGCTCCAAATTCATTGCTGTCTACACTAAATCACATCAACTTTTTCCTCCTTCAGAGGTCAGTTGTTCTATATGCTTGCTCCTGGGCAGTATAACACGTAAACCATGCCAAAGAGATGAGCCACACTTCATGAACTCTAGAAGGGATTTTCGAGATCATCCAGCACTGATGAGAGATAATATTTCTTCTTTAAGATTTACAAGTCACTTTGCATAGATTATCTCATTTGATCCTCACAACAACCTCGTGAGGAAGTGTTATGATTATTTCCATTTTATAGATGAAAAAACTGAGGAAGGCAGAGGTGAAGAGACTTGCCCAGGGTCACAAAGTAAGTATCCAAGGCAGTATTTGAACTCAGGTCTTCCCATCTCCTGTGTTCTGTCTACTCTGCCACCTGACTGCCTTATGCTATATCTCATTTTGTAGATGATGGAATGAAACTCAGAAGGGGTTAGTGACTGACCCAAAGTCACATACCTGGTTAGTGGAAGTCCATGGAAATTTGAAGCCAAAATTAGAGACTTTTAGGCCAGAACTCTCTCCACTAAAATATTCTGCTTCTCTGAAACTCAGAGTTTCTGGGTGTTATTAAATTCTGTAGAACAGGAGACTTTGAAGTCCTTTCCAACTACCCCTTCCAAAACCTAGGAACCTTCACTGTCAGGAAATTATTCTCTCTTACTTATACTTTATCTCAAAATACTTTTGGAAAAATAAGACCCATTATGAGCAAATCTGGGACTCTTCATTTGGAAAGCCAAGTCCCTGTGATATATTTCCTCCAGATATGTGCCTAACCAAGTTTCCTACTTCATGGGCCCAATGGGGAAAATGATTTCAAAAGTTCCTTTGATATGGTAAGCAAGGCAGTTCTGTGGATTCCTAAGGGGCGTCCATGAAGCCACTTTCTGAGGGTCTATGGCAGATGGTGCTGATACCCCGCTTCCTTGCCAGCAAACCTTCCTTTCTCCCACACAATGAAAATGCCAAGCTGTCATCTCTGTCTGTTCTTTACCCTGGCTGAGAAAGCCTGCTTTTTAGCATAGCATTAAAAAGTGGGAAAATATCAGTTCTCTGAGTCTTGGAAATGATTTTCTCTGACTTCAGGGAGTTGGTGTTTGGAAGAAGAAAACCATGTTTCTAGATAACCCCCCAAAAGAAGTGGTCATTTTTTCCCCTAGACTATAAACCCCTTGAGGGGAAGAGTCTTAGTCATCTCTTTTTTTTTTTTCATTTTTAAACCCTAGCATAGTACCTCACACAATAGGTGCTTAATAAATATTTGTTGGTGCTTAATAAATGTTTTTAATTCACCCTTCAGCCTTCACTCTGTTTAGACTAAGTAGGGTTTTCAAACCAGAGAAATGGTTTAAGTTACCATTGCATAGATTAAGAGTTGATTTAACTTCATCCCACCCTATCATGTAATACTTATGTGACAACTGCAATTATCTGAATAACCCACCAACTCTCCATTATCTGTAGCAACAAAGGGCATAGGGAGTGTATCTTGCATAAGAAGGAAGGCTAAATGTAACCCTATGGTCATCAGCCTAGAGTTAAAGGGGACCTTAGAGTCACGTAGGCCAATGGTTAGGATGAGGAAACTGAGGCCTGGGGGGTTGGGACTTGCTCATGATCATACATCTAGCAACTGTTAGAGGCAGAATTTGAACCTGGCTGTTCCTGTCTCCAGATTAAACAGTCTAACCACTCTGCCATGCCACCTCTCGGAGAAGTGATCCAAAACTTTATTTCAGCCACTTCCCCATTCAAAATGTCCTCAGATTTGCTCTCATATGGTCCTTCCCCCACAGTGGTCATGTCCATCCTATAGAAAAGATTACCAATGAGATGCCCAAGAAACAGGTGGGGAAGAAAGAAGAGGAAGAGGAAACAAGAACCTGAGTAATGTACTTATCAGATAAACAGCCTCTAAAGACTCAAGATGACTATAGTTCAGTCCCTAAATTAGTAAAGGTGCTCTTTCACCTTCCACAAGTGTACTAGTCTCCTTAGGGCAACTAGGTGGTCCAGGGGATGGAGTACTGGATCTGAAGTCAGGAAGACTTGAGTTCAAATCTGCCTCAGACACTTACTACCTATGTGACCCTGGGTAAGTTACTTAAGCCCTTTCACTTTCAATTTCCCCATCTCTAAAATAGGGCCATAATAGCACTTACCTCACAAGACTGTGAAGATCAAATGAAAAGACAGATGTAAAGTACATGCAAATAGAGCTAGCTATTAAAAACAGAAGTTCCTAGTATGGGATTAGAACCTACAACCTAGAGATTACTGACTGAGGGCAACTACTTTAAATGCATTGTAACCCTTACTCCATTAGATACTTGCTAACTGCTTGATTGGGCCACAGAGGCAATGGCAGAGAGTAGGCTGCCTTCTGACATGTCCTCAGATGAGGGTAAAAATCTGGACCCAGTCCTTGCCCCAGGAAGGAGGCAGAAGACCAGTACACTCTAATTACCTTGCGTCTGTAGCACTACAGTGAGGCCAGCCACCTCTGGGTAGCCGACTTCTTGCCTCAGAGCACTGCTGTTATGTCTACTCCAGCAGGAGAATGCCATTTGTTGTCTGGTGTAAGAACAACTCAGGGTGTAGTTGAGAGACGTCTGCCCCAGTAGAATGCTCACAGAGTTGTCAGTGTTGGAACTGGTTCCTTGAAGGTTCATCACAACCTGAAATAATGCGAAGGGTGTTAGGTGTTGGTGAGTCACTGTCCTAAACTCCTCATCTGTATCCTCCGAGAACAAAAAAATCCAGTCCAAATCTATCACCTCTTAAACTCTCACAGAATAAGCTCACTTTGGTTCTGTGACGCTTTGGGCTCCATGGACCCTTGATACATTATTCAAGGGTCTGATTCAGAGAGAAACATTTCATTTTTTCCCTATCAGGTTATATTACATGAAAGGAATTGGTCTCATATGTAAAACACTCATTTTGTGAAGCAAGAAAATGAAAACCAAGTCAAATGATACTAGAATCTGTGGGCTTAACTGTACTTTCAGAAGTTACCCCATCTATTCCTTTTTGGACAGTATGGTACCTAGTCCATTACAGGAAGAAAATTACCCAAATAGGGTCATGAAGAGTGGGACATAACTGGAACAAACCAACAACAGGAAGAATCTGAAAGGCCTGAGAGGATACAGGGAAACAAGGGGAGAAAAGCCCACTAACCATCTTGTTTCTACTTGTTCACTGGTTGGGGGAAACAAGGGTCATGGGGAGATAAGGGTCAACAGCTGAGCTTAGACCTTGTATCTCCAGAACATTACAGGGATTCAGGCAAGGCTCATTCCTCCTGGATGAGCCAGTGAACACAGCTTTCAAGAATTAAGATAGAAGCATTTCGTGGAACTATGGAAAAGGAACCTGAGGTCTGAAGTACCTGAAGTGATTCTGGGAGTCCACACTGCAACAACACAGACCAGTTATGCCGGAGGGTGCCAGACCAGGAGTGTCTGGCAGTGGTGCTCTGGCTGTGGCCTCCAAAGATGATGATGCCTGAGCCATACTGGGCCCTGCCACTCAAGTTCTTGGCTTCTTGGTGGTCCAAGAAGACCTAGATGTATAGGATTTAAGTTAGAGAAGAGTTCTCTTCCCATCAGTTTCATCATTGTCAACTCAGGGTAGTGGGAACCAGGTGAAGTTCTATATGATCTCAGGGCTAGCATGAAAGGATTGGGTTAGAGAAAGGTTTCTCAACTTGGGGTATGTAATCTTGATTTTTTCTTTGTTTTTTGAAGCAATCATAATTATGTGGTTTGCCCAGGGTCACACAGCTAGTAAGTGTCTGTGGCCAGATTTGAGCTCAGGTCCTCCTGACTACAAGGCTGGTGCTCTAACTACTGCACCACCTAGCTGCCCCTTGTTTTTCTTAACATATATTTTAATGACTGCATTTAAATATAATTGGTTTTCTTTGTGATCATGTGTCTTTTATTTTATGCATTTAAAAACATTCTTCTAAGAAGGGGTCCATAGGCTTCACCAGACCTCCAAAGAGGCCCACAACACAAAAACAGATTAAAACTCTTGGTTGAAATTGAAGAACACAGGATGTAGAGGTCCCCCAATCTACCCCTCTCCTATATAGAGGAGGAAACTAAAACCAGAGAGGGTAACTTTTGCAAAGTTATACAGGGATAGTAAAGGCAGAATTCAAACCCAGGTTCTCTGATTCTACAACCAGGTTATTTTTGTTTTTCCCTTCTATAAACTGCTTCCCCTCAGGAAGTAACTTACACAAGGCCATAGGACTAGTTAGTAGAAGAGCTGAGACTACAAGTTGGGTCTTTTGGCTCTTGGAACCTTCAGTTCTACCAAGTTGCCTCCCTAGAGGTATTTCAAAGTAACTTTGTCTTTTGGGGAGATTAGAGAGAAATTTGAGGAATTGGAAGAGGGGTGACCTACCTGCAAGTCTATCCTGTCTTCCACCCCCAATGCCTGCAATGTTGGGATGTTGTGTCGTATTTTGTAGTCAAGGGAAATATAATCTGATCGTTGAGTGAAGCTGAGCTCTTCAGAAATCTGTTGACCATTAACAAAGGATATAAGATCAGCCTTCACAGGATTCCTCCCTCAGTGCTATGTTGGACAGTGCCTGAGGGTCCCTTTCTAGGCCTTTCCCTCTTACCTGCTTGCTGTCCATGCCAAATCGGATGATTCTCCTGTAACTATGATTACTTCTCACTGTGGTCACATCCACCAGAGTCTGGGCGGGGATGCCAAAGTGGAGAGTGTCAGGGAGGTTGTGGGTGAAGAGCATGTCTAGTTCTTGGTGTGTCTGGGTCAAGCAAAAGAGAAATGGGAGCCACATATGCCAAAATATTCATTGCAGCACTTTTTGTGGTAGCAAAGAATAGAATATAAAGTAAATACTCATGAATTGGCT
Source organism: Gymnobelideus leadbeateri (assembly GCA_011680675.1). Taxonomy (NCBI): domain Eukaryota; kingdom Metazoa; phylum Chordata; class Mammalia; order Diprotodontia; family Petauridae; genus Gymnobelideus; species Gymnobelideus leadbeateri. The sequence continues at coordinate 152,007 of WOXC01004561.1, read as the reverse complement.
GAACAAATTGTTAATTAATTAATGCAATGGAGTCTATGTGAGAAATGATGGGTATGAAGAATTCAGAGAAGCATGGGAAGACATATGAACTGATGCAAAGTAAAATAAACAGAACCAAGTAACCCATATACACAATACCTACAGCAATGTGAAGAAAAAGAACAACAACAAAAATAAAAACTGAATGCTGTGTAATTATAATGGTCAAAAGAACTGGAAATCAAGGGGATGCCCATCAATGGGGGAATGGCTAAACAAGTTGTGGTATATGAATGTAACGGAATACTGCTGTGCTATAAGAAATGAGAAGATGGACTTCTTAATAACCTGAAGAGACTTATATAAACTGATGCTGAGTGAGGAGAGCAGAACCAGGAGAACACTGGACACAATTACAGACACATCGTATCTGTGACGACCAACTATGATAGACTGGGCTCCTCTTAGCAATGCAAGGTTATAAGACAACTCCAAAAGACTCATGATGGAAAGGGCTATCCACATCCAGAGAGAGAACTACAGAGTCTGAATGCAGATTGAAGCAAACTACTTCCTCTTTCTGTGTTTTGTTTTGTTCCTTCTTTCTCATTGTTCACTCTGTTGGTTATAATCCTTTCTTTACAACTTGACTAATGTTTAATGTGAAGGTATTTTGTAGAATCTATATCAGATTGCATGCTGGCATGGGTGGGGGAGGGGAAGGGAAGAGAGGGAAGGTGAGAAAATTTGGAAATTAAGTGATTGTGGAACTTAATGGTATAAACTAAAAGTAAATAAATAAATTTTAAAAAATTATAATGGCCAAGATTAGCCCTTGAGAAGAGTAAAGAAAATGTACTACCTAAACCATGAATGTGTAGTATTGAATACACTAATGGCCAGAGTTTAGTTGATTTTGTTAAAGTATTTTTTCTTCTCCTTCTTAATCTTTGTTAAAGGGATGGTAATTCACTGCATAGGGAAGAGGTGAAAAATACATTCAGAAATGAAGATGATGTAAAAAAAAAAACCCCCAAAGCTATCAATAAAAATAAGATGTGTAAAAGGGAGATGAGAAGAAAAGTAAAATTAACACGAGGGGAAAGTCACAGTTTCTTGCTGAGGATATTCCTTGGATCCTCTTTTTCCACTGCTCAGGAAATTAGGGCTTTTAATTATAGGATAATAACTTTAGAACTGGAAGGAATCGTGGAGCTCATCTTGCCAAAATCCCTCATTTTTTGGATTAGGAAACTGAGACCAAAAGGTTAAGGGACTTAACTAGGGTCTCATATATAATGAGGCTTTGCTTTTAGCCTCTCCAGATCCCCTAATATGGAGGCACCTACTTGGGAGATACCAGGGATCTGCTTCTGGGAGGAGACATTTGGTGCTTCTCTACCACATGGATGGAAGCAGCTTTTTTCCATTGGTTGCATAGCCAGAACAGGCTGTGTCTTTAAATCAATCAGACTGGGATAATCTTACTTTCTGTCTTTCTGCTGGTATCCAGTAGAGAGAAAGGTTTCATTCACCCACAGAATGTGCACCAAGAACTGACCTGGGTGAGAGAAGGTAACATTGCCCTTTGGGACCCTGTGGACCTGAGAATGGGGGTCAGGGCTGTGTCTATTTAGTTTGTCCTTTTCAGTCCTAAGTGCAGGCAGAGGAGTCTCTGGACCCAAATGAGCCCCAGTGACTTTGGAGACATGATTCTGGGCCAGATGTTGTAGCCAGTCTAGCAGGAAAACCCTTCGAAGCCAAGGGGACCATGACTTGAACCCAAAGAATTGATCTGGACTTGGAACTTGGTAGAACTAGGCTATGTAGGAACTGAGAGAATTTGTGAACCTAATCCCCTTCTTCTCCCCAGAGACTGAGGTGGTTTAAGGAGAAATTTTCATGTGTGTATGTGGTGGGGGGAGAGGGGTTTTAATGTTTGTGCTTGTTATAGCAAATATGCCTTTGTAAAAGTTAATTTGACTAGTAAATGGTTTAATTGAACTGGGGTGAAGTCCCTAAAATTGAGGTAGAAGATGGAGTTCATGTCAGAGACACTAGACACCCCCCAAAAATGGGTACTGGAGAACCCCGGAGGAGGTGAAATGTAACAGGTATGACCTTCAAGCAGTGGGGGACCAGAGGAGTGACCAATTCAGACAGGTAGTAAATTGGCAGAGACAGGATTCAAACCCAGGTTCTCTGCCACCAAATGGAGAACTCTTTCCCCTACACCACACTGCCTCAACCTCAGAGCAGAAGGAAGTCATTAATGCCTTATCCCTTGGGGTTTCTCTCCATTTTGTGAAGAGCCCTGGCCTTTCCCCATTTCAAAACTTTCACCTTCAATTCCCTTCTAGGTAACTTGAACAAATACTTATGTAGAACATTTAGTACAGTGCCTGGAGCACAGTAGGAGCTTAATAAGTGTTTATTGATTGATATATTTTTTTTTTGTCAGAGATTCTCCCCAGACTCTAGCTGTGCCCAAAGAGAGTCAGCATCCTCAGACTGCCTTCCATACCCAATGTCCACTACTTGGTCGGTGACCCACTCACCTCAGTGGCCTTCAGGATGAGAAGGCCTCGAAGGGTGCTGTCATCTATAGTGATCAACATCTGGGCATCCAGATCCATACTGTTCACCACCACGTAGCCTGAACCATCAATCCGACCTGGGGCCCCAAGAGCCTGGAGAGGTTAAAAAAAGCCACCAGATCCGTAGGATCACAGTATTTAGAGAGAAGAGTTAGAAGGGACTTTGGAGGTCATCTAATCCAACACCATTATTATTATTATCATTATTAGTGCCTGAGTCTGTGAAGTTTACAAAGTGCTTTACAAATGCAACAGCCACTCACGGGCCCAATCCCTATACTGGTCAGCATGAAAGCTTTGACCTGCTTCATTTTTCTCACCTGGACTAGTTCACTACTCCTTAGGTAACCTGGAGGCCCTCTACTCTTAGGGGCTTACCATGTTGGTGCTGAGCACTTGATTTTAGCCCCCTTGCATCTCAGAACTCCAGAGCTCAAGCAATCCACCAGCCTCAGTCAGCGCAGCACTCGGGCCACTGTTCTCAGCTTATTTTCATTATTACTTGGGTCTAATCATTATCAACATTACAAAGCATTCATTAAGTGCTTAATGGTCCTTCTAGCTATGCCTGGTACCGCATAATGACTGCTTTCCATTAGACCTACACTGGTTTCTCTTAGTTTCTGACCATATGAGTCAATGTTTATTTCTGCAGTTTGTTTAAAGCCTGTATCTCTCCCATTCTTAAAACACACAAACACACACACACACACCCCTGTATCCCTGTCATCTCCTCTAGCTATCCTTTTTCAGCTAAACTCCTTGCACATGCCATCTATGCGCTTTCTCTCTTATCCTCTCCTAGATTTTGCAGTCTCGCTTCCAACCTCATCATTCGACTGAAACAATTCTCCCCAAAGCTACCAATCATCTCTCTCTCTCTCTCTCTCTCTTTTTTTTTTTTTTGCTTTTTGGAGGGCAATTGGAGTTAAGTAACTTGCCCAAGGTCACACGTCTAGGTTTTTATTTGTGTGTGCGTTAAGTGTCTGAGGCCGGATCTGAACTCAGGTCCTTCTGACTCCAGGGCTGACGCTTTACTCACTATGCCACCTAGCCACCTCCAATCATCTCTTAAATGTCAAAACTAATGGTATTTTCTCCATCTTCACCTTTCTTGACCTCTCTGCAGTCTCAGACACTGGCGACTACCCCCATCCTAAGCATTCTTCTGAGTTTTTGTGAAACCATCCTCTTGGTTCTCCCTCTGAACTGTCTGGCCATTTTTTCTATTTCTCACTGGATCTTTACCCCTGTTATGCCCCTTTACTCTGGATATCCCAAGATTCTGTCCTGCACCCCTCCCCTTCTTTTTTTTTCTCTATACCACCCTCTCATGGCTATCTCCCAAGGGTTCAATTATTATCCCTATGTAGCTTATTTTCAGAGTTACTCTCTGCTGAGCTCCAGTCCCGCATCACCAACTGCCTATATGACATTTCAAACCGGATGTGCCATAGGTATCTCAAACTCAACATGTCCAAAAGAAAACTTATTATATTTCTCCTTCCTCTGAACATTCTTGTTACTGTCAAGGGTATAACTATCCTGCCAGTCACCCAGGCTAGAAACTTCAGTATAATTCTCGGTTCCTTACTCTCACTCACCCCACATAGCCAATCAATTGCTAATTCTTGCTGTTTCTATCTCCTTAACATTTCTTGTATACATCTCCTTCTCTGTACTCACATAGCCTTCATCATCTTTTATTGGATTTTATTATTTTATTTTATTTTTTAAAATTATCTTATTTATTGGCCTTCATCGTATTTTATTGGATACTGCAGTAAGACTCCTAATTAAAAGTCTCTGTCACATGTCTCTTTCTATTCCAACTTGTTCTCCACACAACTCCCAAAATAATTTCCCCTAAGTATAGATGTCACCCCCACCCCTCTACACACAAACTCAATAAACTCTAATAATAACAATAATAAATGTTTGTTTGTCCTTCATTTTCAAAGAGGACCAAAACTCTGCCCCGCTTAAATACATTTCAAACATGAGTCAATAATAATAAATAGCATTTATATAGTACCCTATTATGTGCCAGGCACTGGGCAAAGTATTTTACAAATATTATGTCATCTGATCCTGGAAGATAAGTTCCCTCTTTATGATCCCCACTTTATAGGTGAGTGCCGAGGTTGAGTGATTTGCCCAGGGTCACGTGGTTAGTAAGTATCTCAAGAAGATGTGAACTCGGGTCTTCCTGACTCCAGGCCCAGTGCTCTCCTCAGGATGCAGTTACTTGCCAAATACTTAGTATCCCTCTATTACTTCTATGACAAAATATAAACTCCTTTTATTTGGCATTTAAAGCTCCTCACAATCTGGACCCTTCCTATCTTTTGTTTGCTTACAAATCACTTTTCTTCATGGTTCTATGGCCCAACCAAACTGGCACATTTGCTACTCCTCACTAACAATACTCCGTTTCCACCCCCATGCCTGAAATACCCTTCTTTCTCACTTCTGCCTCTTAGAATTCCTGGCTTCATTCAAGACTGGACGCCAATGTCACCTTCTGCCCTTCCTGGTCCCCCAGGTCCTAGTGCTGTCTCATCTAAAGTTGCTTTGTGTCTACTATACTCTGGAGACACATATATCTCACATGAGCTGATTTATGTGCACATTGTCTCTCCCATAAGAATGTAAGCCCTTTGAGGGCAGGGAATGTTTTTTTGTTTTCCTTTGAATTCCCGGCCTTTAGTACACTGCCTGACAGACAGAGCCTCATTATTTTTCCTGTTCAGTCATACAGAGATTGGGGAGCACAATGCCTCACCAGCTTCTGCTCCCTCTCCCTCTTGAAGTACCTGCAGGGCTTTGCAGGAATTCTCCATCAGGCCCCTCCACTGAAACTTTTTCTCCAGCTGCAGATCCCCATTGGCTTGGATTTCACAGGCTCCTGATCTCAGCTTCACGTCCAGCTGGTACTTGGCCTGTTTACCAGCTTGAAAAGACAGCTTGGTCTCCTCTGGAATGGCCCAGAGTGCCGGCAAAGTGTGCCTGAATGTGGCCCGGATGGTGAGCTGTGGTTGGCATGCTCCTCTGAGTTCCAAGAAGGCCACCTGGCCACCCTTCAGCAGGGTGCAGAGAAGCTTAAACTGACAGCCAGCAACCTGAGTGGATCCGTTGAAGTGCGTCCGAGTGGGGATTCCAAGGTCCTACCACCAAGCAGACAAAATAGCCCATCAGCTCCACTGAGGATTTCCCACCTCAGCTCTCTTGCATAGCTCCTCTTGGCCAATACCATTTGTAGGACTAGACTAAACATTTTAATCACAGATGTCTTGGCATAGGAGAAAGTGTGTTGGATTGGAGGGGGAAAAATAATTAATGTGCTCATAAATGCTAGAGTTGCTAAGCAGGGTGTGGGAGTGTGGGAAACAGGCAAGAAAGTGGAGCCATTAGATTAATGAGGGTCAGAAGACAGACTGGCAGGAAGTTAGACTAGGTTAACTAGATGAAAGGCAAATTAGAACCCAAGTGTGCAGATGTCTAGAAGGAGGATTAAGGAGTGAGAGGAGGAATGAGTCAGGGAATACTTAGAGGAGAGATTTAAATAATCCCCTCACTTTGCAGAAGTACTTTGAGGTTTACCAAGTGCTTTCTGAACAATAGCCCTGCCAGGTTGGTAATGGGTAACTATTAATAGTCCCATTTTATAGATGAGGAAATTGAGGTTTGGGAAAGTTAACTCTGATTTGCCAAAGCAACTAAGTGTTACAGTTGTGATTTAAATTCAAGTCATCAACCTTCAAATTCATCTTTTTTTTTTTTTTGCCACCACATCACATTGCCTTGTGAGAAGGGTTATGTCACTAAGGTTGGAGCTAAAAAAGGATTCCCTTCTCTTCTTCCTCTTCCTCTTTCTACCCGTTTCCTTCCCTCTTGCAACTCCACAAGTGTAGTGGAAATAGAAGCAAAATCAGATCGCCTCAGTCTGGCATTTTTTTCCCAGGATGCCATTTGGAGAATCTAAATCTCCCCTCCCTTCCTCACCCACCTCCCTGCAGGGATCTAAAGGTAGCATCTCCCTAATGTTCACAAACAAATCTCACATCCAAATATATGGATCCAAAATGACCCTAAAAGGATTCATCTGCATTTACTGTGTGGTATGGTAAAACAAAACAGAAAACCTTGCTGAACTTCAGAATTAAGAGGCCTGGGTTCGCATCCTTGTTCGGATATGAATTACTGAAGAACATTGTCAATCAGCATTTATGAAGCAGCTACTATTAAGTGTGTCTTTAACGTGTTTTCTTTTTTTGTTAGATAACAATGTTTTCTTGAGATGTGAGATTTTTCTTACTAAAAGGTAAGATTTACAGATACAGAAAACTTCTCAGAATCATCCAGAATCCCACTGGAAAGGTGGGACTCTTAAGCTTTCCTTGCTAGCTGGGATTCTTGGCTGGAAGAATCCATGCCAGTCAATATGTATCTTAGCAATTGCCTGGCTGATTCATAAACTTGTATTTCTAATAGATCTGGGATCCTAAAATACAGTATGGAGTGACTCAGTTTATTTACTTTGTCACTCTCTATGTGACTCTGGCCAGGTCCCTTCACCTATCTGAGCCTCAGTTTCCTCATCCATAAAGTGGATTGTTTCAAGGAGAGCACTCTGAACTTTCAATGTATACACAGTTGTAAGTTATAACTATCTAGTCTTTCCTACCATTAGTATCATAATAACCACAAGATATTGTTCTCTTAAATTTTTCTTTCCCTTCCACCTCACCCAGACCTACCTGCAAGAGCTCACAGTCTGTCTCTGTCTCCAGTACCCATTGGGTTTTGTTCCTGGGCTGGAACTCCATTAAGCCCTGAAGTCGACATTGCCCAACTTGGAGATTCAAGGAGCTTTGTGGGAGGGGGCCCAAGTCCGCCTCCAGGTAGATGATACTGCTGGGGGGCAACCCCAGGCGGCTCAGGGGTCTGAAAGAGTGATTCAGGCTTCCTTGCACCAGGGGTTTTTGTCTGCAGGAAGTTGCTAAGTGCATGTGGGCATCTCCTTCATCACTCTGGAGGGCCACATTCAGGCCACCATCACAGGGTCCAACCCTGAGGGAGCCCCTGGTGGCCAGGCTCTGTGGAAAGCCTGCTTTCTGTAATCATGGAAGAAAAAAAGTGAAATTTTATAGAGCATAGGCTATAGTTGATGGATCAGAGAGACTTAGAATGACTAGAAGAATCCCAGCATCCTTATACAAATGGGGGGAAAGGGAAAATTAGGGGAGTCTCAAGTCTGTTATTTATTGGCTAAGAGGAAGTCCCTCAAAGATAATAGGTCCTATCTGGCACACAATTTCACACTGAATTATTTCCCTTGCTTCTGGCCTCTCTCCATCCTATAACATAATCACTGGCCTTTGTATGCTGGAGCCAGCTAGGCTTAGGAGAGCCCACTATAAAATTTTCAGTGTGAGCGTTTATATTTCTGAAACTGGTAAATATTACAAATCAAAGCTTGATTTATTATTTTGTTAGTTGTCGGACTTAAGAAAGCAATGGAGAAAATGCTAATGATTCAGATTAAACTTAAAAGCATGTCATGGTTTTCAGAGAGATTGTCATTAAACATTTACCAGCACACCCTTGACTTCTAGGGATTACTCTAGGTCAGGCTAATCTTCCCAATGCATGGCTTGGATCACAACCCTACTTTATGAAGAAATCTTTAGAAGCCTCCCCCTCCCCCACCAGTGCCTGAGAAATAAAGCCGAACTTTCTTTGTTTTTTGTCTTTTTGGAGTGGGGAAGGCAAAACAATTGGGGTTAAGTGATTTGCCCAAGGTCACACAACTAGTAAGTGTTAAGTGTCTGAGGCTGGATTTGAACTCAGGTCCTCCTGACTCCAGGGTGGGAGCTCTATCCAAGTAGCTGCCCCTAGAAATCTTTAGAAGCCTTCCTTCTCCCCTCTCTAGTGCCTGTGAAATAAAGCCCAACTTTCTTATCCTGGCATTTGAGGCTCTTCACAAACAGGCTCCAGTCTACTTACCTCATCTCAGTACTCTCCCTCACATCCTCTATGTTTTAGCTAAACTAGATGACGACTTGCCTTCTAAACATGATCTATATTTTCTCACCTCTATGTTTTTGCCCATGCTGTTCTCTATACCTGGAATGCATTACCTCAAATCTTAGCCATCCTTCGACAGTCAAAATGCATCCTCCTTGCAGCCTTCCTTGATCTCCCCTCTCTTCCCTAGTTGCTCCCACCACCTCCATGGGATCCCTTCCTCCTCTAAATTCTCATAATACTTAAGTCTTCCCTTTCCTGGGCACTTGCCAAATTCTTTCAAGTTCCACTTATTTACATACCTTTCTTATTCCTTGTAGGTATATAACAAGTGCAAATTGAATTAAAAGCCAGAGACAGAAATAAGAAAGCTCAAGAGGTCTTGACATTTATATATAGATTGGACCTGAAAAAGTGTGTGTCTGTGTCTGTCTGTATGTGTATAGAATATATATAGAATATAGAATGGATCTAAAAATTGAGATCAGACTATACCTCTAATATAGGACAATGGCTCCCCAGAGAAAGGGTCCAGTTGGTTTGAGTTGTATTGTTTTCTGTCCTCACATCTCCATCTGCCATCACAGAACATGGGCCTGTAGTCAATTCAAGCAGCGCCCTTGGTGCATCCCCTCCCGTAGTTAACACCCTGATCAGGTTTTCTCTGGCAATTCCCATTTCCTTGAGTAGAGGCCATGAATGTTGAAGCTGAGCTTCCAAGTGGTTGTGGAGACCACAGAAGGTGTGGAGGTGGACGTGGGTAAAGACTTCACCAGAAGACAGGTGTCCAACGAGACTGGCCTTGCAGCCATGTGCCAGAAGGGAACCATTCAGAGATATCACAGCTGGACTCTGCAATCAAGGAAGACTGAGGATGTTAGGGAAATAGTGACCTCAGGCACCACTCCACAGGCAACCCATCCTCTTCTATGGGTGAATAAGTCATATTTCTTACAGTCTAAGGATTTTCTTTGCAATAGAGTAGCATGCAAACTCTAAAGTGGAAAGTTTGACATCTAACGCAAAAAAAATATTTTATCAAAGAAATGCTTTGTTTACATTTAGAAAGGGAAGCAATGTTCACTGAAAGCTTGTATAGCTTGATCAAGAAAAAGTAATGCTTATTCTTTCTCAACAAGGTAACCAGCCTGGCAGAAGATGAAGATGCCATAGATTTATATTTCAGCAAAGCATGTAATAAAGTCCCTCATGCTTTCTTTGTGCTCAAAGTCAAGAGAAGCACACTAGATATCAATGCAGCTAAGTATTTATGCATTAGTTGAATGTCTGGATCAAAAAAGTAGCCATGAGTGGTCCAGTGACAACTGGGAGAAATAAATGAAATGTAGAGCTATAGATATAGAGATATATGTTTCAAGGAGAGATCAAGAGAGAGAGAGAGAGAGACAGATAGAGGAGGAGGAGGAGAGAGGGGGAAGAGAAAGAAAGAGAAAGAGAGAGAGAGAGAAAGAGAAAGAGAGAGAGAGAGAGAGAGAGAGAGAGAGAGAGAGAGAGAAGGAGGGAGGGAGAGGGAGTGAGAAGGAGGGAGGGATAGGGAGTGAGAATATAGCAGAGATCTCTCCTTGGTTCTAGGCTAGTCAACAATTTTATCAACAATTTGGATAAAGACTTTGATGGGCAACTGACAAGACACTAGAAAGGATAACGTGCTGGATAACAGAGTTAAGACAAGGAAACACCCCAACAGATTAGACATTTAATTTTAATCTAAAAAGATGAATTTCAACAAGGTGAAATATAAAGACATTATTCACATCAGTGTTAAGGAATCGGCTGTGTGAGTCTGAGGTGGAGGAGGAGGGATGGCTGGATAGAATTTCCTGGCTGAAAAAGAAGGGCTTGGTTTTTCAGTGGAGGGCAATCTCAACAGGGGTCGACAATGTGTCATAGCAACCATGAAAGCAAAAACTAATCTACACTGAAAGTGTTTAAAATGAGGAAGTGGAGAGCACGTGTCCTGGTCACCTCACGTTCGGAGGGTCAGTCTAATTCTGGGTGTCTTACTTTAGGAAATAACACCAATGCTTTAACATATTAGTGAATCCAGAAGAGGAGGAGAAGGTGGGAGGCCAGTTGAGGAAACTGAGGGTGTTTAATCTGGAAAGAAGACTTAGGGAAGATAGGTCAGCCTCCTACAAGAGTGTGGATGAGTCCGGGCCATCCTGCTTGGCCTCTGAGGCAGACTGACGAGCAATGGGAGGAAGTTATTCATGTCTAGTGTAAGGAAAACTTCCCGACAAAGAGAGAGACTTAAAAATAGACACCTTGGTGAGGTGATGGGTCCTCACCCCTCACTGGAGGTTGTCAAGAAGGCCAGATAATCATTTGTTGACAACCTTGTAAAGAGGATTCTCAGATAGCTCCATAACCTCAGCAGGTATTCCCAAGTCTGAAATTCAGTGATTCTGTAAATGCTTCTGCCTTTGGGAACAAACACGCTCTCAAAGGATTTTTTTTTTTTTTAGTTTTATTTCAAGATCACAGAGAGAGTGAAAAGTGACAGCCAAGTGATAAAAAGTTTGGGGAGATGGATCCCTATGAACAACTGTAATAGAACAGGGGATGACTGAGTAAATTATGCTATATGGAATATTATTGTGCCATAAGAAATGATGAAAGAAAAAAACGGGGGACAGATAGGTGGCACAGTGAATAGAGCACTGACCCTGGAGTCAGAAGGACCTGAGTTCAAATCTGGTCTCAGACACTTAACACTAGCTGTGTGACCTTGGGCAAGTCACTTAACCCCAATTATCCTGCCTTCCCCCCTCAAAAAAATGATGAAAGGGATGGGTTCAGATAAATTTTGGAAGAATTGTATGAACTGATAGAGTGAAATGAGCAGAACCAGGAGAACAATTTTTACAATAACAACATTGTAAAGACAAACAAATTTGAAAGACCTAAATGCTCTGATCAATTCAATGACTAGCCATAATTCCAGAAGACCAATGATGAAGCATGCATCTCCTCTAACAGAGATAACAGGCATATAGAATGAGGCATACATTTTTGGACATGGCTAATATAGGAATTTATTTTGCTTGATTATGCCTTACATAGTTACAAGGTTTTTCTTTTTTCTTTTTCAAGTGGGGGAGGCAGAGGGAGAGAAAGTAAAGGCTTGTTAGTTGAAAAAAAAACAATTTAAAAAAAGAAATAAAATTGAGACTATTTAATGTAGAGAAGAGAAGTTTGGCCAAAGTTTCAGAGAAGATAAGGAAGTAGAGGGAGACACCGTCAAACCATGGACAATGTGTATGGTAAACATATTAAAGGCTCATCCACAGCTCAGATCCCCAGATGAGAACGTAAGGGAACACTAAGAAGGTAAGAGAAAAAGACAAGGCAAGGTATGCTGATTTCTTTAAAGCATTCTGCCTAACTTCTAGTAGGAATAGGCCCAGTTTTTCTTTTCTGGCTTTGCTGCAAGCCTGCCTGAAGGCAAGGGAATAAACTAGAATCATAAACTCAAAATGTTAGTAGGTATAAAGGTAATTGCAGTCACAACACATTTTTAGATTTAGAATGGGAAGGGGTCTCAGAGGCCATCTAATTCGAATCATTCATTTTACAGATGAGGAAACTGAGACCCAGAGAGGATAAATGACTTGTCCAAGGTCATACAACTAACTAAAGGCATAGCAGGGATTCAAATTCAGGTCTCTTGGCTCCCTATCCAGAGTTCTCTATCTCAGATCTCTCTTGTCTCTCAACTAAAGGGAGATGGTGGCTACAGTGCTGGACTTGGCAATAGAAAATCCTGTCTCAGACATTTTCTACCTGTATGACCCAGAGAAATCTACTAATCTTCTTCAGCTTCAGTTTTTTCCTTTGTTAAATTATATAGGGGTGGCTAGGTGGCACAGTGAATAGAGCACCAGCCCTGCAGTGAGGAGGACCTGAGTTAAAATCTGGCCTCAGACACTTAACACTTACTAGCCGAGTGACCTTGGGCAAGTCACTTAACCCCAATTGCCCAGCTTTCTCCCCTCAAAAAAAAAAGCAAAAATAAATAATTAAATGGTATAATACTAACACCTACCTCATATGGTTGATGTAAGAATCAAAAGAGCTAGTATATATAAAACACTTTACAAATCTTAAAGTACTATGTAAATGCTAACTATTATTATTAATTATTATTACTACAAAACAGTATCTTTTTCCTCAGTGGAAAGATCACTGATTTTGGAGTCAGAACTCAGTTCCTCTGCCATTTAATACCTGTGTGACCCAGGGTAAGACACTAATCCTCTCTTGGCTTCTGTGTCCTCAGCTATAAAATTAATGGAATATGTGACCTCAAAGCTCCCTTCTGTGCTTGATTCTAAGACCAAAGTCCATGGACCTCTGTGGGATTCCATCGCTAAATTCCAGAATTAAAAATTACCCACACAGCTAATAGAGGAAGAATTCTCCCCTTCCATCCTCAAGGAGAATGGAAATTTCTCAAAGTGGAGGGACTGCTTTAGGGGTTTGTCTCCCTACCCCCACCACACACACACCTGGCATGGCTCCTGGATCATCTGGAAGATAACAGCCAATTCCAGCCCAAGGCCAATGTGGCTGAGCCCCTTTCCTTGCCTCAGTTTCTGTCTTCTTCTTCCCCAAACTTCTCCTTTGCTTGATTGACTGAAAGGGACCAAATCCCCACCCCCAGTATCTTTCTGGACCTGCCTGCCTGCTTCAAGATTAGTGTGCCATAGGCATCACTGAGCCCATGCCCAGAGGCATGCAAGAGCCAAAGCAGCTTGAAACATGTCCTTCCCTGGGACGAACATGTTCCTCTCTACCTGAAAGTAGGGACAGTGACCACGGAGAGACAGCTCCCACTGCCTGGCCTGCCTCCTCTCTCGTCGTGCCACACCAGACACCCTGCAAGCTCCACTCAGCAGCTCCAGGCTCAGGTCTGCCCGACCCCCAAGCTGGGCTGCTCCATGGAGCCAATTTCTCTCGGGAATGCCGCTCTGCATCCAACTCAGGATGGTGTGATGAAGCAGTGCCTTCAGCTCTGTCTTCTTCCCCCAGGACGTCAGCAGTTCCACTCTCAGTGGCTGACCTCCCACAGTGACTTGGGCCTTGCTAACTAGCAAGGTTGGGCCATAGGTCATCCACCCCACCAGCTGGAGGCTTGAAGGCACAGGGAGGGTCCTCAGCTGTCTCCACTGATGCTTCCAAGTCCAATTCATCCTGGCCCCATGGTCCAGCAGCCAGATAAACCCACTTGTGTGGAAAGAATCTTGGTTCCTCTGAACTTCCAAGCTACCCTTAATCTTTCTATTTTTTGCTTTTGAGTGTAATGTCAATGACCACCTCCTGTCTAAGCCCTGTGGTTTCTTTTTCTGTGATAGTACCTGGAGTAACTTGATGTTGGCAATGCCCCAGCCCTGCCAATGAGTCCTTGCTGAGAGCATCACACTTTGCCTATCAAGGGAGGCATGAACATACCCTTCAAAACCCTGGCCACATAGCTTGGGGAGCCTCAGCATCTCTGCTGTGAGGTTGATGGATAGCATATTGGCTTCTTCCCTCATGGACGAAGCCACTTTGCACTTTTTGAACCCTGATGTGTTTTGAACATCTAAGTGGGTGTGGATCCCCTGTCCCTCTGCAGTCAGGTTTAGCCTGACCTTCAGCCTACCAGGCTGACCCATGAGTGAGGCTCTGACCTTCACATCTTTTGGGATGTGAAGGAAATGGAGGTAGGAGAATGTGTGCACCAGCCCTCCTTTGACCTCATGGCCACGTCCTCTCCTGTGACAGCCTCCTGCACTCAGGCTATCCCGGCAGTAGGTGAACCTCACTGCACCACATCTACGGAACCCCATGGTCGACAAGGAAGTCTGTACCTCAAACGGGCGGCGGGAGACATCTCCACTGCAGTGGCCAGACAGCTGACTGGAGGAGGCTTTACTGCTGCAGCTGACCTGTAGGACCCAGGAGGGACAATTAAACATTGGAAGGGTGGGGGCATCTCTGAGCAGGAGCAGAGAAGGGTCCTCTCCTTTTTTTTGCCCCTCTTCTGTGACCAGGAGGACCCCACTAGAAAGTAATAGTAATCGCCCATCTTGTTTTTCCTGACAAGTGATTTACAAACACCAAGGAGAGGCCATTAAGTAGGGGTACTTAACCTGAAATTCACAGAGCCTTAGGGATCCATGGATAGATTTCAGGGGCTCCGTAAACTTGGACAGGAAAAAAAATTACATTTTATTTTCACTAACCTCCAATTGAAAATGAGTATCTTCTTCAACTGTTTAAAAACATGATTCTGAGAAGGGGCTTTACCAGATATAAATTAAGGTGAAAGGCTGCTGCTATGAAGAACAGGGCTTCACCTGCCCTTGGCCTGCTTACCTGGAGCTGGGAGGGCACCACACCAATGAGGCTAGGCACGCTATGCTGT
Source organism: Gymnobelideus leadbeateri (assembly GCA_011680675.1). Classification (NCBI taxonomy): domain Eukaryota; kingdom Metazoa; phylum Chordata; class Mammalia; order Diprotodontia; family Petauridae; genus Gymnobelideus; species Gymnobelideus leadbeateri. Next base: position 136,971 of record WOXC01004561.1, on the reverse strand, counting down.
AGCCCTAGAACCACGTCCTCTGAATGGCCTCCACTCTTCCTCCTCTCCAGTGCCATGCGAAAGTGTTCCCGGTCCAAGCCAGCCTTCACACCAGCCACCAGCCTGGAGCCAGAGTTCTAGACAGTGAGATTGGATGTCCCTGAGACCTTGATCCTGGGCCACAAGGGAGCAGCAGCTAATAAAGCTGGTGGTATATGTCTATCAATTGGGGAAAGGCTGAACAAGTTGTGGTATATAAATGTGATGGATTACTATTGCGCTATAAGAAACGATGAGCGGGCCAACTTCAGAAAAACCTGGAAAGATTTACATGCGCTGATGCTGAGTGAGGAGAGCAGAAGCAGGAGAACATTGTACATCGTAGCAACCACATTGTGGGGTAACTGACTTTGATAGACTGGGCTCTTCTCAGCCATGCAAGGATATAAGACAACTCCAAAAGGCTCACGATGGAACATGCCATCCACATCCAGAGAAAGAACTCTGGAGTCTGAATGCAGATGGAAGCAGACTATTTGCTGTCCTTTTGTTTTGTTTTGTTTCTTTTTTCTCTTTGTTCCTCCCATTAGTTCTAATTCTTCTTTACATCATGATTAGTGTGAAAATATGTTTAATATGAATGCATAAGTAGAGCCTATATCAAATTGCATGCAGTTTTGGGGAGGGGGGAGAAGAAGGAGGGGGAGAAAATTTGAAACTCAAAATCTTATGGAAATGAATATTGAAAACTAAAAATTATTTAATTAATTAATTTTTAAAAAAAAGAAACTGGTGGTATAGTGGGGAAAAAACACTGAACTTGGAGTCAGGAAGGCCCGAGTTCAAATTCTGATTCCCACACACAGTTACTGAGTGAGAAGAATCATTTGCTTCTCTTCTCTGTGACTCAGTTTCCTTGTCTGCAAAATGAGGATAATAACAGCACCTTCCCCATTGGGAATAGATCAAATGAAGTGATAAAAGTACTTTGTAAACCTTTAAGTGTTACATAAGTACTAGCTATTATGGGATCATATATTTAGAGCTAGAAAGAGCCTTGGGGGCAGGGAGAAAGAAAGAGCCCAACATTTAATCCCAACATTTTACAGATTAGGAAACTAAGGCACAGATGAGTTAGGTGACTTGCCCAGGGTCACACAGGTAATAGGTCTCTAAGGCAGGATTTGAATTGAAGTCTTCCTAAAGTCAAGTCCAGTACTATATCCACTATATTGCCCAGCAGCCAAAATTAGGAGAGGGACGGAGTAAATATTGTCCAGTATAGAAAAGACAGACCAATTCCCAGCCCCACTATGAACTCATTGGGCTACTTTGACCAAGCCATTTCATTTTTTGGTTTTCTGGTTTAATTTCATCTACAAAATGAAAATAAATATGCCTGCTCTGTCTACTTTATAAGATTGTAAGGGAAAAAATGAGATGATATTTGTAAAATACATAACCACAGTGCCTAGCACATAGCAGGCACTATATAAATGCTTGTGCCTAGTACACAGCAGATACTATATAAATGCTAATTATCCTCCTCCTCATTATTATTCTTAGTGATGTGAACAGGTTTTGAAAAGCATAAAACACCGCCCAGAATGCAAGGGATCATCCAACCAGAGCCAGAAAGCCATTTAGAGCCTCCTTGGTTTGGTAATATCTTAATCATATTCCTCTTCTTCATCTCATAATCCCCAGTCATTCTGGTCAGGCCTCATGAGGAGTAACATTTGTCTATAAACTGTCATTTTTATGATGGTGGTTGTGGTTGTTCATCCTTTGTTTTTGAAGAGGATCAGTGACATCACAGGGTGATGTCTTGACTTGTGCATTAATTAGATTTAAGTGAGTCAGAGTTTCATAAAGTCATCAGCCCCACTCTCTCTTCTGAGTCATGGAAATCTAGTGGCAAGACAAAAGTCAAGATGACTGGAGATGGCCCAGAATGCAGTATATGACCCTGGCCTCTTCTATGCCTGCCCAAGCTCTAAGTGCTCCACAGTGCTTGCTTCTGCTGCCTTCATAGCCAGGAGAACATGTTGTCATCCATCCATTCCACCAGCAGAAGTCTTCACATGTTTGGGATAGGCATTCCCCTAACTCACTGGTGGGTTTAAGATCTGTCAATTGGGCAGAGTCAAGATGGCGGAGTAGAAACAGGACTTCTGTGGCACTCCAGCTTCCACCTCCCCCAATTCATGTAAAAGGGGACTCTGAACAACCTTTGGAGCTACAGAACCCATAAAGTGACATAGAAAAACTAACCTCCCACTGAGGACAGCCCAGCAGACCAGCAGGAAGTGGCCAGTGCAGTGCTCTGGGAGTCAAGTCCAGCCCTGTGCAAGCCAGAGGTTTTAGCCCCAGGGTGGCCTGACCAGCCACTGGCTGGAGGGACCAGTGACTGTGGCAGTTTCCAGAATTATCAGCACATAGATACTAAGGACACAGTGAGAGGTCAGTGCAGTGTAGACGTTGGGATCCAGTAGTTGGAGTGCGTTGGCTTTTGCCCCTGGGGAGAGAAGTGGCTGATGTGCCGTAGTGGTGCAGCTGCAGCCACATGTGGCTGCTTCAACTCCTGGACTGTAGATTGTAGGGGGACCAAGCGACCAGTCTGAGGGGTAATCGCCCTTGTTTTAACCTGCAATCTGGATTGAAGTCTAGGGTAGAGGTCCTAGGGTATGGGACCAGCTTGCCAGAGTGTGTGGAGGCTTCAGAGAAGGCACCCAATTAATACCTTTGGCAGCTGAGAAAACCCCAGCATTTGGTATGAAACTCCCCTGTCTGGTAGCAGAGTCCTACTGTGGCAGAAAGCCCAAAAGTCAAGTAATTGACTGGCAACATGAGCAAATGAGGGAAGCAAAGTAAACAGAATGACCCAACTTTACACACCTATTTGGGGGACAAAAGGATCAAAGCATGGAACAGGAAGATAGTAAAGTCAGAACTCCTGTACCAAAAGCTTCCAAGAAAAATACAAGCTGGTTACAGGCCATAGAGATCCTTAAGAAGGATTTTTAAAATCAAATAAGAGAAGTGGAGGAAAAATTGGGAAGAGAAATGAAAACGATGCAAGAAAATTATAAAATGAGAGTCAACAATATGACTGAAGAAAATAACACCTTAAAAATAGACTAAGATCTGTCAATTACCCTCATACTGTCATTTTTAGGGATAGAGGTAAGGTCCCAAAAATATTTTGCCCACTTAAAATTTCTTTAAAGAGATCTTTGATCTAGACCAAGAAATTATGTTTAAAATTCAAATGCTCCTATGAAAGGAGTCCAGGTGACTTAAATTCATGCTGAGTTGTTAATAATACATACCAAAGCCTTTGTTGACAGGATATTTCAACAAAGTTAGGATCAAGGAATACTGGGTATTGGAAAGGATTAGGGGAAGGACAATGCAGAGAAAGGAGAGGACACAGAAAGTGAAGGCAGACTGGAGTAATAGAAGACATTCTAGTGTCAAACCAACCTTGGACTGGTGAATATGGTAAGAGGATATCATTGTACTGGGGTAGAGAGGGAGAGGCCCCACAAGGTCAAGTGATTGGAGAGACATCAAGATACAGTAGATAAGAGTGCTGAACTCATAGTTGGGAAGACCTAGGCTTTTAAAATCCTGTCTCAGACACTTAGCTGTGTATTACTGGACAAGTAATTTAAACTTTCTGTGCCTTAGTTGCCCCATCTGTAAGAAGGTAGATTATTGTAAGACCATGACCTCTAAGGTGCCTTCCAGCTCTAAATCTGTGAGACTGAAATTTTCAATGAGAATGGATTCTCCCTACAACCCAATAAGTCATTTTCCAGATTCTCCTTAGGGAAGGAATCAGGCCTGTTCTACCCCTTCCTCGCCAGGTTGCTGGTTGCTTCTTTAACCAAGTGTTAGATGTGGCATACTCAGTGACCACACCCCATAAACCATCTCTGCAATTGGGATAACCCAGGTTGAAAGTAACCTACAGGCCTCAAACCCATTGGTAAGTTAGAGGGATGTCTATCCCAAGCATGTTGAAGACTTGCCCAGTGGAATGGACAGATGAGAGCAATCTGTGCCAACAGCCACGAAGGCAGTGGAAGCAGGTGCTGTGGAGAGCTTACAACCTGGCCAGACATCCAACTGGGCCATAACCAGTTGTCTTGACTTTTGTCTTGCCACTGAACTTCAACACCCCAGAAAGAAAGAATGAGGCCAACAACTTTGCACAACTCTGTCTCCCTTAAATCCAATACATGCACAAATCAAGTCATCACCATGTCTTCTAAAATGAAGGACAAAAAACAATAACCAAGCATACTTTTTCTCAGTGGAAAAGCCATGTCTCAACCCCCCACATACATATATACTCTCTAGCCCTGTGTTTTGTTCACTTTTTCTATTGCCTTCATTCTGGGAGCTGGAAGAGAGGCCCAAGGAGGGGAAATAATCTTATTCCCCAGGGGCTCATCCAGCAGAGCCAGAGACAGGTTGACAGGTTGCAACAGAGACAGTCCCTTATTCACATGCAGCTGACAATGTCCTGTTTCCTTTGGTGTTGTGTCCCACACTGCTGGGAGAGGAAGATCTGCCCTTTCAGCTCTCAATTCAGTATTTAAAGATTAAGTGACAATGATCCAGACCAGGCCTTTGCCCAGCCTGTCATTAAGCTTTGAAGGATAAAGGAAAGGGTCCTGAATCCCAATGTACCTCTCCCACCATACTAAGTCTGGACTTAAAATTCCAACCCCAGGAATATATATTTCCTCCTCAAAACACATACACTCCTGGGAGGGAAAACACAACAATAGCTCACATTTATAGATATTACATGGAGTTTTTTAAACCTTAAAGCGCCACAGAAATGCCACCTATTATTGTTTAGCAAAGTTCTTTGTGTACATTTGATCCTTACAATATCCCCTCAAAGCACAGAGTGACTGCATTATTATTATATCCATTTTACAGATGAGCAAACTGATGCTCAGAGAGGTAGCCGGTATTTCTCCAGCATTTTTTTCTCCTCACAACACAGTATTCTTTGCCAGAAGAATCCTGGCACTCTGAATGTTTAAACTGGCAACACCAAAGGAGGGATAGGGGTGGCTTGAGCATTCTTGGTTTTCCTTTTCAAAGAGCAGCTGGTTTTCATTGAATTTTGAGTTCAAAATCTGACAGAGCTCTGAGGTTTAGTGCATGTGGATAATAGACGGCTTTTGTTTATCTGTCAAATACTACATGCACCATACATACTACATGCACTGGGTCAGTAAAATTTATGTTAGAATTATTTATGTCTTCTTTTATCTGCAATAATACACCCTTCAAAATTCCATAGCAGTGTGGGTCAGTGGGCAGCAGTGTTGAAACTCAAGCTCAGATCTGACCTCAAGCCCACTAGTATTTTTTTATATAATATCTTGGGATCATAGATTTAGAGAGGGAAGGGGCTTGGAGGCTGTCTATTCAGCTTCCTCCCTTCCTCCTTTACCCCTCCCCCTTTTCCAAATGAGGAATGGAAGCCCAGAGAAGTTATGGGGTCATGGAGTAGAATGGGCCTCGGAGACCATCTAATCCAACCCTCTCCCCCTTTATTTTTACAAATGACAGAACCCAAGGAGCCCAAGGAGCAGCTAGGTGGCACAGTGAATAGAGCACTGGCCCTGAGTCAGGAGGACCTGAGTTCAAATCTGGCCTCAGACACTTAACACAAAAAACTAGCCGTGTGACCTTAGGCAAGTCACTTAACCCCAACTGCCCTACCTTCCCCCCTCCAGAAAGCAAAAAAAAGAAAAGAAAAGAAAAGAGAAATGACAAGCATAATGCTTTCTGAAAAACCTGGACTTACATGAGCTGATACAAAGGGAAATGAGCAGAATGAGGAGAACATTGTACACAGTAACAGCAACATTGTACAATGGTCAATTGTAAATGGCTTAGCTATTTCCAACGATACAATGAACCAAGATAATTCCAAAGGTTTCATGATGAAAAATGCTATCTACCTCCAGAGGAAAAAGCCAATAAAGTCTGAATACAGATCGAAGCATACCATTTTCACTACGTTTTTATCCTGTTTTTCCCCCTGTTGGTCTGTTTCATCTTTTACAATCTCCAGTGGAAATATGTTTTGCATGATGACACATATATAATTTATATCCAATTGTTCACCATCTTAGGGATGGTGGAGATGAAGAAATGAGGGAGAAAATCTGGAACTCAAAAAACTTTTAAATGAATGTTAAAAATTACCTTTCTATGTAATTAAGAAAAAAATAAAATTCTATATGTTTTTAAAAAGCTATACACTCTGAGGCAGAATTTGAATTCAGATCTTTTTAACTCCAAATCTAATACCCTATTCTTTGACACCTCACTACCATGGTGCCTCACTTATAATCAGTGACAGTTATCTTAGAAATATGCACAAGGGTAATTGGACAAACTACCACAATGTGGTAGAAATATCTCTTAAGAATATCTAGGCCATAGGTGAGTGGCATTTTAGGACTGAGAGTGATTTTAGCCTAATTCCCTAATTTTATAGATAAGCAAACTATAGAGAAAATTACTTGTTTAAGGTCATTCAAGGAGTAAGTAACGGAACTCCTGGGAACCAAGTCAAGTGCTCTTTGCATCATAATTAAGTCTCTCTAATTTAATGCTTTACCTGCTTGCCAAATAACTTTTAAATGATCTTGCCACATAAATCTCCCATGGTAATTACTTTTTGGACTATACCTTTGATTTTACTTGCAGAGGGAACTTCCAGCAAGGAAATTCCATCTACCAAAAGAGATTGGTAACTGTTTTGCAGTGGAGGTATTTGGGGCACAAACAGATTCACTGACTTACCTAAGGTCACAAAGCCAATACGTTTCAGATGCAGGTCTAGAATCAAGGTCTCCCTAATGCCAAGACTGGTTTTCTATCCACTATGTAACAGTACCTCTCAAATCCCATGGGAAATTAACAAACTGGCACTCTAATTTGCTAGTGGGTACCCCAGTCTGATCACTCCTGGGTGAAATGATAAAGCCAAGTTTCTAAATCTACAAAGCCAAGGACCTTTTCCTGGATCTGTGGTTGTTGCCCTACTCAGGCTCACACCTCATGAGGACTAACAGACCTCTTTTCTTTGCCACACTCTCAACTGTAATAATTAGGAAGGTCATTGAAAAACTCCACAGTCTGGTATGAGGGTTGACCTGTTGTAGTGTACTGTTCAGAAAAAGTTCTAGGTATTAAGAGGGATTTGAGATCAGTCAAGCATCTTCCATCTGCCTTTGACATTCCTCCTCCTCCTCACCCACTCTCAGACATCCTTGTCAAATAAGACCCCACATTAAGTAATGACTCACTTGGTAATAACAGTCTCCTTCAACCAAAAAGGGGACACCAAGCTGCCTGAAGTCCTTGACATTGTGGCTCAAATTTGCAGTGATCCGGGCCTCTGGAAATTCCCCAGAAGGAACTTCTACCCTGAATGAAGCATCAATATGGCCTCCATTGCTCTGCAGCCCCAGGGTCAGCCTGTGGTTGGGAGCAAGGTAGGTATGGGAGAACAGAATCTCTCCATTAGTGGGCAGTCCTGGATGGGAAGAGACACAAATAGAGAAAGGAGAAACAGATGATGAGAAGAGTAAGAAAAACTCGGCCATTTCCTCAAGAGCTATGCGGGGGTTGAAGAAGAAGGAGAAAAGAACTAATGTGGGGATTTTAGTCCATTTGTGGGATCCTTTTACAGCTGTGTCTTCTGTGACCTTGGAGAGTGGAGAGTTGGTTGGATTTTCATGGAGCAAACAGGAGCTTGGGAGAGTGTAGCCGCTCTTTGCCCCCACCCTAATCCCAATCCATCCCCACAGTAGGGTCAGGGTTCTTTCTGCCTTCCCTACCTGAGTTTCTTAAAATGCTACTGTTGTGGGCCAGATTGGCAGAGAGCTGCCTGTGCCCTGGAGCTATGATGCAGGCTGTGCCCAGGGACATAATGGTCTCATCTGCATGAAAGGAAGCATGGGCACGATAGCCATCAGGCTGGGTCTGTAGCTGTGCCCTCAGCTTAAGTTCCTCAGGGACGACCCGAGTGCCATTCTGAATCATCACACAGGTCACACTGTGTGTGCTGCCATTCCCCAACACATGCTTGTCCCTCAGACGGAGCCCGAACGTGGCATCATCAATGAGGATGCCGAGGTGCCCTGTGGGAAACAGACAGTGCGATGCTCAATTCAGCACAGAGGGTAGGAGAAGTTCCTATGTCCCTCGACATGTTCTCCAGGGAAAGAACTCCTTTTCTCATGGCCCCAAGACACTAGGTTAGGAGGAGGTGCCAGATGCTTTGCTCCTCACTGTCCCTTGGAGAATGCCTCCTTTGCCCATCACTTAGCCATTCACTTGCTTTCAGGCCCTTTTTGTCTATCTGTATGGCCTAATTCAGAGCCTTGTTGTTGCAATGTTCCAGCCTCCAGGGCACTCTCCTTCCTTCTTCAAGGATTACAGCACTTGGATGACCATCTTCATATCTACTTCAGGCCTTATACTTATACCTTTATATACCCTTACACACACACACACACACACACACACACACACACACACACACACACACACACACACACACACACACCATGGTGCTACTTCTTTAGCTCCCGTCACCTATATCTTCACTCCATTTTAGCCATACTCACGTCCTCTCACATCTTAGACTTCACCGTCCCTGATGAAAGTGACTGTGTTACCTCCATGATCCTGAACTCTGAAATTCCTCTCCCTGTTCATTACCTTCTATCTTTCCATATTTCTTTCTATTTCTCACCTAAAACTAATTTTCATGACCCTCAGGTCCCTTCCACTTTTTCCTGTTCTCTCCATACTTGCTCCCTCTTCCTTTCCTCTCTTCATAATCTTGGTTAGAACTGGTACTGGAGGGGCGGCTAGGTGGCATAGTGAGTAGAGCGTCAGCCCTGGAGTCAGAAGGACCTGAGTTCCGATTTAACGCACAGACAAATAAAAGCTTATCCGTGTAGCCTTGGGCAAGTTACTTAACCCCAATTGCCCTCCAAAAACCAAAAAAAAAAAAAAAGAACTGGTACTGGAACAATTTAAACTTTGTACTAGGCCACCAAAATGTAAAAAAAAGAAAAAAAGAATAGTTTAAATAATTTTAAAAGATTTTGTGATTTTAAAATGGTCAAATTTACATTTTGAGAACCCTTTAAATTTGATAGCCCAGAAGCAACTGAACTTGATATCTAGTTAGTAAGAATAATTAGCTAAATAGTAAGCTAGCTGATGGCATGTTTCCTCTGTCCACTGCTGGTACCATAGGTTAGCTTCTCCCTGGCATGGCCCCATTCTGCTTGTCTTTAGTGTTTGGGGATATCCTCCCTCCTAGGGCTTGTGTTTCAGGGTCTCTCCCTACTAAAAGACCAGTGTCTTAGGGCATCTACCCATAAGGATCTTGTGTCTTAAGGTCTATCCTTCCACTCAACTGAATGTGCCTTAATCACTTGTATCACATAATCACAAATTACAAAGTTGGTCTGAGCACTCATATGTCCCATTCTCTTTGGGCTTTCCAATTTCTACTTACAACTCTCCCCAAGGTTGACAAATTTAACCATATGTATTGTCTTCCCATGAAGGCCTCACACCCTCACCACCCTGGCTTACTCTTTCTGTCTGCATATCTCCTATGCTGTTGAGCACTGCTTCGAGTCACACAACTACGGCACTTCTTGAAATAGCTATGCTAAATCATCATCATCATCATCATCTTCTCCTCCTCCTCTTCCTCCTCCTTCTTCTCTTTCTCCTCCTCCTTCCTCCTCCTCCTCTTCCTCCTCCACCTCCTTCCTCCTCCTTCTCACTTTTTCTCTCCCTCACTCCCTCTCTTTCTCTCCTCTCTGCCTCCCTATGACATCCTGTCTTCTCTTCCTCTCAGCAGGTCTTGACACCTATTATACTAAAAACAGAATAAAATAGAATAAAAATCCCAGTACCAACTTCTCATCTACTGCATAGCTCTAAACCATGTTGTGTCACTTTCTGTTCACAGACCAACACCTCTATTTGTGCTTTTGATTTTACTTGGTCTCATCTTCCCTGGGAACTTGGCTTTTTCATCATTCCCCCCTTCTCTTCAGTCTTCCCCTATTTATCATCTCCTCCCTCACTACCTACAAACATATCCGGGCCTGCTCCTACTTAAAAAAACCACCAATGGAATTTGACTTATTTACAGCTCTTGACACAGAAAAATCTTTCTCCTCTTGCTAATTCTTTGTCATTGATTTCTATGACATGACTCTCTCATGACCACTCCTTTACAGTCTGCTTTGCTGAATCATCATCTATCTCTAGTCCCTAAATGGGTGTCCATCTGGATGCATTGTCCTAAGTCCTCTTCTCATCTTTTTCTACCTTTTCTCTCTTGACTCTATCTTTCCTACCCAGATCACTCACAAATCCAACCTTGCTCTCTCTATGGAATTCTAATCCCAAATTGCCAAATGCCTGTTAGCTATGTCCAACTGGACTTCCCATCAACAACCTCAAATCTAATGTGACCAAAACAGAACCTATGATCATTCCCCCTAAACTCACCCCTTCTCCAAATATCCCTATGTCTATTGACCATACCACAATCCTTCCAGTCCCCCAGGTTCACCTCCTCAACTCTTCATTCTGACCCCCACTCTCCTCAACAACCTCCCCCCAAAAATCAGTTGCCAAATCCTGTTGATTCTATCTCCATGAAATCTGTATATATCCTCTTTTCCCCCATTCATATAGCTACCATCCTATTCAATTTAACTCAATACTAATTTGCTTAATACCTACTATGTGCTAGGCACAATATTAAGTTCTGTCGTTACAAGGACAAAAAACAAAACAGTCTCTGCCTTCAAAGAATTTGTTTACATTCTACTAGGGGAAAAACAATATGTAGACAGATAAATAGATATAAAACACATTTGTTGTTATTTAGTTGTTTTCTAGGCATGTTTAACTCTTTGTGTCCTCATTTGGGGTTTTCTTGGCAAAGATGCTGAAGTGGTTTGACATTTCTTTCTCCAGCTTGTTTTACAGATGAGAAACTGAGGCCAACAGGGTTAAGTGACTTGCCCAGGGTCACACAACTAGTAAGTGTCTAAAGTCAGATTTGAACTCAGGAAAATGAGTCTTCCTGACTCCAGGCCTGGCACACTACCCACCGCATCACCTAGCTGTCCAATAAAACACACACAGAATAATAATTAAAACCAATCAACATGTAAATAGTGTTTTGAGGCTTTCGATGCATTTTGGCAGCATAGTTACTATCATCTGTATTTCATAGTAAGAGAAACTCAGCTCCAGAGGGAACACTTCTTACTTATTTTATACCTAATCACACAGAACCAGGTCTCCTGCTCCAAATCCAGAGCTCTCTACAACATGCCATATTGCACCTCATCAAGCAACTTCTATGTTGGGCAGCTAGGACAGAGAGCCAAGACCAGTCAGGAAGACTCATCTTCTTGAGTTCAAATCTGGCCTCAGACACTTAACTAGCTGTGTGACCCTGGTCAAGTCACTTAACCCTGATTGCCTCAGTTTCCTCATCTGTAAAATGAACTGGAGAAGGAGATGACAAAACCACTCCAGTATTTTGCCAAGAAAACCCCCAGTGAGGTTACAAAGAGTCAGACTTGACTAAAACCACTGAACAACAACAAATGTTGGCCAGGAGTTCAACTCCTGCCTCTGACACATACTGGATGTGTGACCCTGGGCAAGTCACTCAACCTCTCAATATTCTAAGCAATTTTCTAAGATTAAATGTTGCAGAGAAGGTGCCAATATGTATTAGCAGAGAGAGTTCCCTTATCCAAGAGCCACCTAAATTACACATCTAGTCCCTGTCTCCGAACATACATTTAGGTATCAAACATTGGGCTAATGCTACCAACTTCTCCTTCATTCCCAGTTGGCAGGATTCCCCTCTTGGATGTCAGGAGATGGAGAGAAGTCTTTGGCTTCCTTTAAGTCCCAACTAAAACCCCACCGTTGAACAAGAAACCTTCCCTGATGCATTTTAATACTTGTGCTTTCCCTCTCCTGATTACCTAAAACTTTTCCCATTTATATTTTATTTGTACAAAGTCATCTCCATGTTACCTCCCTCATTAGACTGTGAGCTAATTGAGAAAAAGGACTGTTTTTTGCCTTTCTTTGTGTCTCCAGACCCTGACCCATACATGCTTGTTGATTGACTGATGTCATGATGGACTTTATTTTGTACCCTTCTGGTGAACCTGATGTGTAATATTGTGCATTAGGGTTATCTGTGTTTTTGCCTTATTTCCCTCCTGGACATCTTCAAGTAGTTCCTGAAATGGCACAGATGTAGAACTCGGGTTTCTACTTTAAGATGAAAGCATACAGACAAGATACTTAAAAAACAAAACTCTGAGACTCCAAAGGCTGTTTGTTCATTCATCTGGTAGAATGTGATTGACAGCCTTCAGGGTCTCAGTATTTTGGGGTTTCTTCACTAAGTACCCTTCTCAAAGTCCCCCAACCCTAAGATTGTTTCCTCTTTAAGTTTTCCAGTTTGGGGCCATTCCTCAGACTCCCCCTCCCAGGCTGTGAAGGAAGACACACCCTCGTTGCTGTGGTTCTTCTGTTTGAGAGATCCGGTGAGGTCGAGGAGCTTTGGGACAGCCCCCCAACCATCAATGTTGTGCTGGACTCTGCCCTGCAGGGACAGGACAGGCCCCATCTTCTCTTCCTTAAGTCCTGAGAAAAATAGCTGGGCGCTGTTGTGATTGAGCGTCATCTTAGTAAAGAACCAGACCCTAGGAGCAAAAAAGACAAATTGAAGGGGTCAGAGTGGCCACAGTCAATCCCAAAGGCCTAAGACTCCTGGACATTTCCTTTAAAGCCAGGGCTAGAACATGCCTACTACAAAACAATGGAAGAGCAGAAGTTTGTCTCTCCCTTCCTCTCCCTCTTTCTTCCCTCCTGGTGCCTTCTTAGCAAATGTACTCACCCCACTTCCTGTCACAGAAACATAGAAGGGACCAAAGTTGGAAGGAACCTCAGTGGACATATAGCTAAATCTCTTCAGTTTACAGATGAGAAAATTGAAGTTCAGAGAGGTTGACTTACCCAGGATCATGCAGGAAGTAAGCATCAGGTCCTATGATCTGAGATTCAGTTCTCCTTCCATTGAACTACATTACATACTTCATCTACAGCAGCCTAGTATAATGACCCAGTCAGCTCATAGTATTGAAGACGCAGTCGCCTCTGCACTACCAAATCTTTCCTCTTTTCCCCATCAACACTCCTATTCTCCCAGAGGCAAGCAAATACTCCCCTCTCCAGTTCTACAGATCCAATCACGAACTATATCCTTCATGGCTCATCTCCAACATGAATGAAATCCTTCCTGACCTCCCTTCTTCAAAAAGAAATAACCTCTTTCTCTTCTGAACCTTAAGACACTTTGTATCTCTCTTATACTTTCCCATTCTTCTTTGTTTTTTTGCATTTATTTATGATCATGTCTTACTTCCCCATATACACTATATGCTCCTTAAATGCAGAGACCATGTCTTACTTGACTTTTCATCTTCTGATATCTTTAACTCACTCCTGCTTTGCACTAGGGTGTGAATGACAGCTTCATTTATTCATTCATGCATTCAACAAACACCGCCCATTTGCCAAATAGTATGTTAGGCACTGGGGGAGATACAAAATTAAGCTAACAGTTTCCTTGTGAAGCTTAGAATTTAATAGGGAAATAAGACACAAATGCAGGTAATGATAACATAATTTTACATGACAAGTTCATTAGAGGACCACAAAATCAAGTAGTTTGTGACGTCCAAGTGGAAAGGTCACTTTCATTCCAGAATTAGTGAAGATTTAAGGGAGAAAGTGGAGAAGGAGATGGGGAAAGTAGTATTTGAATTGCATTTCAAAGGAGGTATAAGGATTCAAAAGGCAAAGAGCTTAATGTGTTACCCTTCTCATGGGCAGCAAATTACAAAGTGGATACTAACTCACTCCACACCAGAGGCAAACTTGTAACCCAAAGGAAAGAATTCCAAATCGTGGGATTTCAGATATGTTCATAGGAGAAGGATAACTGAGCAGCAAGATCTTTCTATTACCTCAAGGGCCATACTAATGGGCCACCCATAGTCATTATCATGGAACACATAACAACATAAGTAACTGTGAGTAGAGAGGGCACTTCTAGCTATAACAGAGATATCCTTGAAAAGGCAACAAATGCCCCAATACAATATGGTCTTGAGTGTTCATCAAACCATCTCCTCTACTCACCAAACCATTTGCTGGCTGAGTAATCTCTGGCCACTACAACACTAGCTTTTGTAGGCTATTACCTTGCTGGAGTGACCTTGCTGGATAGCTGTAGCCACACTGCCCTGGGGTTGGTGAAGATGGCTTGTCGGAGTAGAGCACTGCCATCCCATCCCTGGGAGCTCTTCCTGCTCTCTCTGCTCATGCTGGCCTCTAGCAGAGCCAGTTCCTTCCCCGAGGCATGCACAGACAAGGAGCCATTAATGCTGTGATCTTTGTAACGCTTACCAGCAGCCTGGACCTACAGGATGGATCAGATGTGGACAAAGGGGTCAACATAGGAACCTGCCCTATAGCAAAGGGGAGCCATAACGGAGGCATGGTTTGGGGAAGGAGAGAAGGGGAGGTCTATCTGAAGCCCACCTATCTTTCAAAATCTAATTCAAGTTTCACTCCCTCCATAAAGACTTTCTAGCTCACTTAAACCCACAGGGATTGAACTTGAAAATGCTTTGCATCTTTGGGCTTTAGATGACATGTAGCATATACATTCTGGTATTGTTAGCTATCCTTTCAAATAATTTGCCTACTCAAATAGATTTTAAGCCCTACACAAAAACTGGGGCAGCTAGGTAGTGCAGTGGATAGAGTGCCAGGCCTGGAGTCAGGAAGACTCATCTTCTTTAATTCAAATCTGGCTTCACTTACTAGCTATATGACCCTGGGCAAGTCACTTAACCCTGTTTGCCTCAGTTTCCTTATCTGGAAAATGAATTGGAAAAGGAATTTTTAAAAAAGCACTCCAACATGTGATTCCAAATGGGTCATGACCAGAACAACTGAACAACAATAAAATACAAAGGCTGCACTAATATAAATGAAAACAACACTAAAATATGTCAGAGGTCAGATTAAATATAATGAATAAATTAAATATATCTATATATTATATTAATTAATATATGATAGGAAGTGGTATATTGTAAATATATTAAATATAAATATGTGTTTATATATTATATATAATAATTAAATATAATAAATTTAATTGGTTCCAGAGACAAATCATGAAATATACCTCCCTCCTTCCAGTACAATGGTGATAGCCTATGGTGGAAGAGTATTGTATATGCTGTCGGGGGTGGTTGCTGCAGCAGTTGGTTCTACTGAGTTATTTTTCTTTTTTATAAAGGAGATTTCTATTGGGTAGAGGCAATGCCATTGGGAGTAATTGTAGAGTTAAAAAAAACCCAAAAGGTATTAATAAAACACTAGAAACAGGTTTTAAGCTCCTTAAATGCACAATGTCATATTTTTAAAGGAAGGAAGGAAACAAACATTTATGAAGCACCTTCTGTTTGTCAGGTGCTATGCTTTACAAATGTTATTTCTTTTCTTTTCTTTTGGAAGGGAGGAAGGCAAAGCAAATGGTGTTAAGGGATTTGCCCAAGGTCACACAGCTAGTTAAGTGTCAAGTATCTGAGGTTGGATTTGAACCCAGGCCCTCCTGACTCCAGGGCTGGTGCTCTATTCACTGCGCCACCCCTTGACCTCTTGTATTTAATAGCTGTGTAATCCTGGGCAAGTCACTTACTGTCTAGTTGCTTCAGTTTACTCATCTATAAAATGGGGATAATAATAGCACCTATTATCCAGGTCATTGTGATGATCAAATTAAATAATAATCACAAAGTGCTTAGGAAAGCTATTAGCAATAGCAGCATCCCACAACACCTTCTGTTATAGTACAAATCACTGCCCTTTGGGGTGTTCTCCTCCTGTATTTCAAAAGGAAAGGAGACATGAAGAGGAAGCTTGATCTCTTTTATCCTATAAAGAACCAAAAAAATCTGACCATTTCTGAGCAGTTTCAGTAACAGAAAACCTAGGAGAATCAGTTTTTGTTTTGGATCTACCTTGGGATCCCACCTCCCCGTCCCAAGAGCAGCATTTTAAAAACAGAACCTTCTTGATTCTGTCTTCATCCCCCCACCAGCTCCCCAGATCACATGTGAAAAATCCTCCTAGAGAGGCTACTCAGAATTCCATAGATGATACGGTACCTGGAAATTTGGAGGAAGCGTCACCCTGGTAGGATGCCTAAGTTGGGAGAAAAACCCAAAGTGAGACTTGGATCCATTCAGCTGAAGCAAGAACTGTAGGAATGAGAGGAGAGAGGAAGAAAAATCAGAGAGGCGAGCTGGATACTCTCAGGAACCAAGGGGAGGACTCTGTGTTGGAGGTTCAGGGCAGAAAGTTCATCCAAAATTTAATTCAGAGCCCTCTGTCATTCAAGAGTTATCAACCAAAAAACATTTATCCAGCACAAACTGTATGCCAGACACAGGGGTATAGAGACAAGAATGAGACAGTCTATGTCCTCCAGGAGCTTGCTTTCTAATAGGTGTATACAACAATATGTACACATAAAAGTATATGCAAAGTATAATCAAGGTAATTGGGGAAGGGGTGGGGGGTGGGGAGCAGAGGTATGTTAAAGCCAGCTTGTACCAGCTTCTAAGAGCTAATTGTTAAATTTATCAATGTCAACTTTTACACCTCAGAAATGGGCAAATGCTAAGGTAAATCAGGACTTGATTTATTATTTTGCTGATTATCTGGAGTTAAGAAAATGTTAAAGGAAATGTTAATAAAGCAGATTTAACTTAAAAATATATCCGAGGGGCAGCTAGGTAAAGCAGTGAATAAAGCACTGGCCCTGAAGTCAGGAGAACCTGAGTTCAAATCCAACCTCAGACACTTGACATTTACTAGCTGTATGACCTTGGGCAAGTCACTTAACCCCAGTTGCCTTGCCATCCCCCTCCCCCCCAAAAATATATCCTACATATTCAGAGAGTTGGTTGTTAAACATTTACCAGCACACTACTAAAGCTGTGTATATACATATGCATATGTATATACACATATACATATGTGCATATAAAACATGTTCAACAATAAATAAAAGTAATTGAGACAGGGGAGATACTAGCAGCTGAGGGATGAGAAAAGGTTTTGTGCAAAGATGCTTATGTTGAATTTTGAAGGAAACTAGGCCAAGGAAGGGAAGGAATGCATTCCAGGAATGGAGGACAGCCTGGACAGAAAAAGAGGCAGGAGGCTGGAACAGAGAGCAGACCAGTTTGGAAGGGGACTAGCACAATAAAGTTAGAAAAGTAGGTGGGTATAAGGTTATGAAAGGCTTTAAGTGTCAAATAAAGAGCCCTATGGGACCTGTGTTGGGTCCTAGAGGTAGGAGGCAGTCCCAAGAGTTTAATGAGGAGGTCAAACTTGAGATTTAGGAAAATCACTTTCCCAGCTCAATGGAGGACAGATGAGTAGAGGGAGACTTTGGGAAGGGAGACCAGTTAGAAGGCTGTTGCAGTATAGTTCAGATTCAGGCCTGAAATATGGTGGCTGCTATGCAATTGGAGAAAAGGGATTACTAAGACATAGAGTGAAGGCAGAATCAACGAGATTTGGTAACTAACTTGATTTGTGAGTTGAAGGAAAGTGAGGAGTCAAGAAGAGTACTGACGGTAGAAAATTTGATGAACGGAAGGATGGTGGTGCCCTTGACAAACAGGAAAGTTAGGGAGAGAGATGGGTTGGGGGAGGCAGAGAAATGAGTCCTGTTTTTAGACATGTTGAATTTGAGATGTCTACAAACAGGTGTCAGATACAAGGTCTGCAATACTACTGAGTGTGGTCTGAACCAGATTAAAATGTTATTGGGAAGTATTTGACAAAACAAATGAAAATACAATAAAACATAGATAAGATTACATTTTAAAACTAAGTTGATATATTGGGATCATTATGTATGGAATAATGGCCCCCATTTCTTGTTGAATTTGACACTATTGCTCTGCAGGAGTTAGAAATGCCCCGAAGGGAGTTAGTGATTTGCAAGTAGAGGACAGAAGAGGTTCTAGTGACAGCCTTTTTGGGCCTGAGTTACCTCACCAATAAAATGAGTGGGCTGAGTGCAAGGTCCCTTCCAGGTTTAAATCTATGGTCTGATAATATTAAGATGAAGGATGGAAGCACCAGAGAAACCAAAGCTGAACATAGATATCTGGGAGTCTTATACATAGAGATGATCATTAAATTTAGGGGAGCCAATCAGATCATTGAGAGGGTGTAGGGAGAAGAGGGTCCAGGATAGACCTATGGAAGACATCTACAGTTAGGGGGTGGGGTAGGAGAAGAAGCTGGAAAAAAAACAACAGTAAAACAGGGAGGAGAACCAAGAGGGAATAGTGTCACGAAAACCCAGAGGACAAGAAATTCCAAGCCTTTAACACATACAGCCCACCATCCCTGCAACACACAGAAAAAGGTTCACCAGATGATGTCTGAGGGACTTCAGGGATTGCCAATTTCTATCCTTTTCCAACCTTGCCTCCTCCTGCCTGTCAACAAGCTCCCTCTTCCAATAAGCCTATACACTCACTAACACCTATTTGGCCAGAAGGTCTGGTCTTTTCTGCTTCTTCTATTTACCAGAGAAAACAGATTTATCACCTAAGACACCTCACCAAGGGCACTTGGAAACCCAGAATAAAACAGACCCACCCTTCTTTTCCAGAACCCCAGAGGAAGGGACATGTCAGCTTCCCCACCTGAGATGTGACCTTCTGGCTGACAGCAGCTTGCAGAGTTACACCACAGTCAAATTCTCCCACAGGGTGCTGCCTGAAGAAGATCTCACCACTAAGGCCCAGTGCCTGGGGGATCTTCAGCTGAGGAAAAAACACAGCCAGTGACATTCATTCTTCTGGAGAGAGAGAGAGAGACTCTGAGGTGAGGCTAGAACCAGGAGGGAGTCACATAACCTTGGATACCTGAGTTGAATGGGTCAAATCCACGTTCAGGCCATGATGGAAATCTCCTTCCATAGACTCATTATGGTGCCTTCCCTTCAAACGTAGGATGTCTTTCTGATTAACTTTCAAAGCAGCCTCAACTTCCTGGTTACCCTGGGCACAGAAGTAAGATGTGGACACTGTTACAAGCCACTGCTTTTCAAATGGATGTTGAATAAGGAGTTACATGTACTGTGTGTGAAAACATAGGTTTATATATGTGCACATATACACATGTGGGCACACACAGGTGCACATATGCATATACATATATGTGTGTGCACACAGAACTTTATCTTTGCAAGTCAGCCTGTCCTCGGCAACTTGTGGTCTCTAGAAACTGGCTGCCTTGTGCCCTGAGAGGTTAAGTAAATCGCCAGTTTGTGTCAAAGGTGGGACTTGATGATAAAATGGTGATTCTAGGTTATGCACATACACACACGCACAGGGGAAGGATTAGAGGCCTATGAATCTGGAGCTTGGAAGCTATTTCTAATCCAACCCCCTTGTTTTACAAATAAGGAAACTGAGCCCCAGAGGACTGTTACTCACCCAAGGTCCCACAGCTAATAAGTGACAAAACAAGATTTTAACTCAGGTTATCTGACTCAAGGAAAACAAAAGTACTTTCCATTGTCCTTGCAGGCAACTAGAGATCAGGTCTGCAGTCAGGAAGATCTGAGTTCAAATCTGGCCCCACATACTTAGTAGCTGTGTAACCCTGAGTAAGTCATTTAACCCTATTGGCCTCAGTTTCCTCCTCTGTAAAATGAGCTGAAGGAAGAAATAGCAAACTATTCTAGCATCTCTGTCAAATGGGGTCATGAAGAATCAGACATAACTGAAAGGACTGAACAAAGAGATGAGGAATTAAGTCCCAGGGAGGATAAGGGACCTACCTATAGGCATATAAGGTAGTAGTACTCATCAGAGGCAGGATATTAATCCAGGTCCTCTGATTCCAGAGTCATTAAAGCTGGAAGGGGGGCAGCTAGGTAGTGCAGTGAATAGATCACTGGCCCTAAAGTCAGGAGGACTGAGTTCAAACCCAGCCTCAGACATTTCACACTTACATGGGCAAGTCACTTAACCCCAATTGCCTTGCCTCCTCCCCTCCAAAAAAACAAAAAAGCTAGAAGGGGCCTCTGAGCTCATTTATTCCACTGCCTGTATTTTAAGGAGAAGAAAACTGAGGCTTAGAGAGAGACCCAAGAACATGCCCATGACTACATAACTATTAAAAGGTAGGACAAGATTCAGATCCAGGCCCACAGCTTCATTTCCAGCACCACCATGAATTTGTGCCAGCAAAAAGAGAGTATTATGGGTTATCAACAGGGATGTAGTATAATGAGGTCTTTGTTTAAGGAATATTAACTGAATTTTTCTCACCAGAAAGTATCCTGCCTCCTGTGCATCTTTGAAAAGGCAAACCTTCCTCACCTCCCTCCTCAGTGGGAATTCTGGGATGAGCCCAAATTCCGGGAACCTTTGAGTCACGGTTGGCACAGGTTTCAATAGCCAAGAGTTTCTCTCCCCTCCCTGCATCCCATCCCAGGCCCCGTCAGGGACCTCACTTACGTTTGGTCGGATCCTTGTCAGCACACACGCGTCTATGCTCTTGGGGATGACCTGGCTATTGTACGGATGGGTCAGAGTAACACAGATCTATAAGAACACACATTTATCTGTATGTTTACTGGCTCACGAAGTTCTCTGCCTCATCCCGTCCTCCCCTGCTCCAGCCTAGCCTCCTTGGCCCACTCACATAGGGGCGGTCAGCCTGGTAGCCCAGGATCAGGGTCTGCAGGCATTCCTCCTGTCCATTCACCAAGGCTTTGGTCTCCAACATGTAATGCTTCTGGGTTTTGTTCACAGTAAATGTCTCCTGCAGGAGAAGGCTCTGAGGAACGGGCAGTTTTAAGGGATGCCTAGAATTGATGGGGGAAATTTTTTTTAAATACAAAGTTATCAAAAAGCACCACAGAGAACAACAAAAAACAAGCTTCTAGGTCACTGCCACAGACTAGCTTAGAATTACTATAGACTCCATTCCAAGGTCTTGGTGGGGTGCTTGGGGTATCTATGAACATCAGTTTGTAACATCAATTTGTAAAACCAGTTTGTAGAATCACATCCCCTACCCCCAGCCTCAGAGCATTAACTCTGCTCCTTCCCCCTGCCAGCACTCTGCCTAGCAACAATTCATGAACTGTTTATCTCCCCCTAGTATAATGGCCAGCTGCACCTATGAATCACTATCGGTAAGTTAACTCCTCATCTAATTAGGCACATCCTGAATCCCATTAGCCTTGGTTCCCAACATCCCTCTTGTCAAACATGACACTGATGGGTGGCAGACTAAGCACTTCTCAGCCCTGACCACTAGCTGACTTAGGGACATTTCAAGCCTAAAACCACACCTCCAGGTAACCCCCCTGCCCTGGCTATTTCCCAGTGAATTATGGGCAATAAGCCCGCACAGTTGATATTAAAAGTGCATGTTCCTTTAAGCACTGACCACTCCTTAGCTCCTCCCTAATCCCACCCTTACTCACCTAGTTGGCATAATTGACATCTGATTTACTAATGTAACTCTTTATAAACTATACCTATGACCTCTTTAAGTTTGCAGGTTCCCTAAGAACTCTTGTCCACTGTAAAGCAAAACAATAAACTTTTACAATCCTAACTTAAAAGATTGCTTGAGCCTTGTGAATTCCTTCCAGGCTATAAACTCAGAGACTCTGGTCATTGATCAAGCCCCTGTAATACCTATTGCCCCCTCCCCCCCATCAGTCTGTCTTTGTATTCAATCTATTTAGGAGCAATTGGAGCTGGAAAGGCTCATGGGATCATAATGATACAATCATAGTTTTAAAGCTGGAAGGGTCCATAAATTCATCCATACCATTTTACATTTCATCAGAGAAGTGACTTGTCTAAGGTCACATGGGTAGTATCAGAAGCAGAATTTGAACCCAGAAGCTTAGTCATCTAGACCAACCTAATTAATTTTATAGATCATGGTTTCATAGATGATAATAACAACAACAATAATATTTAGCATTTCTATAATGCTCCCAAGTCTACAAGGTGCTTTGCCTAAGTTATCTCATTTGATGCTAATAGCAACCTGGGGGATAGGTACTATTATCCCCATTTTATATATGAGGAAACTGAGGCCCAAAGAATGTAAGTGACTTGTCCAAGGTCATACAGGTTTAGAGTCAGAAGTAGGATTTGAAGTCAGGCCTTTACCATCATCTATTCTAACCCAACCATTTCACAGATCATAGGTTCATAGATGATGATGGTGATGGTGATGATGGTGACAGTGATGATTATGATGATGATGGTGATGATGATGGTAATGATGGTGATGGTGATGGTGGTGGTGGTGATGATGATGATGATGATGGTGATGATGGTGATGATGGTGATGACATCTAGCATTTACACAGAGCTTTAAGGTCTGCAAAATGCTTTGCATGTGTTATCTTGTTTGATCCTGGGAGGTAGGTGCTATTAGCCCCATTTTACATATTAAGAAGCGGTGATAGAGAGAGGTTAAGTGACTTCCACTAAATTGTAATCTCCTTGAGGGGAAAAGCTGTCTTTTTTTTTTAATTGTCTTTGTATCTCTAGTGCTTAGCATATAGTAGGTGTTTAATAAATGTTCATTGATTGACTCTTTCCCAGAGTCACATAGCTATGAAGTACCTGTGTTGGGAT
Organism: Gymnobelideus leadbeateri; assembly: GCA_011680675.1. NCBI lineage: Eukaryota > Metazoa > Chordata > Mammalia > Diprotodontia > Petauridae > Gymnobelideus > Gymnobelideus leadbeateri. The sequence goes on along the minus strand of WOXC01004561.1, from coordinate 114,073 downwards.
ATGAACTCAGGTCTTCCTGACTCCAAGTCCAATGTTCTTGGCCCTGTACCACCTAGCTGGAAGGGACTTCTTAAGCCATCCAATCCAATGCCCTTATTTCACACAACAAAACTGAGGTGAAGGGAAGCTAATTGACTTGCCCAAGGTCATGCAGCAAGTAAGCAGGATCCTCAAAGATTTCTTGCCTACAGTTCACAGGGGTCCAATCAAAACACATTCATGCCTCAGAGAAGACACAGATTCCAGGCACCAGGTCAAAGTCACCCAAAAGATTTAGAAACAAACTCTCTCAGCATTTTGGTCCCTATCTAAGAGGATTCCATAGTCCCCAGGAGTAGCCTCTGAGAAACGTGACTAAGTCTATGACTCAGAGGGAGCCTGAGACTCTGCTTCATTGGTGTGAGCAGCAAGAGAACCTTATGGGGTGATGGTGGTGGGGGCAGGGAGGGGTGTTCTGCACACTTTACTCCCTTCCATATATTCTATAGTCCAGGAGCTTTATCCTTGTTCCTCTCACAGATGACCTCATTTCTAGACTCCATGTCTTTTCAAGAACTGTCTCCTTAGAATGCTCTCCCTCCTCACCTTTGCTCTGGCTCCTGTTGTTTCCTTCAGCTCAAATCCTACCTTCTGCAACAAGCCTTTTATCAATATCCCTACTGCCCACTGCTAGTGTCTTTCCTTGGAAATGACCTCCTGTTTATATTATATAAACACAGACACAGACGTAGACACAGACACAGACACGGACACGGATACAGACACAGACACAGACACAGACATCAAGATCATCTTGTATGTACGTAGTTATCTGCATGTTGTCTCCATTTAACTGTGTGAGTTCCTTAAAGCCAAGGATTATTTCTTATTTTCTTTGTATTCCCAGGCTTAGCACATAGTACACATTTAATAAATGTGTGATGATTGATTAATGAACAACAAACATATGCTCAGGGGATTGGTGTCTGCCCTGCAGGTGAAATCCTGGGCCCCAGCTGAGCTGCTGGCTCTGGATCCTCCAGGCAACTCCATTCTATATTCTTGAAAAAAGCTACTCCCTCGGTGAGAAGACTTCTTTTGTAGGAAACCAACGCAGGTTTCCTTGATTTTGTTACCCAGACACCTCCTGAGGGGAGGATGGTTTGGGAAGGGAAATAAAGGCTAGCTGATGGAAGTGTGTGGACCTGAGCTGGAGAGTTCCTCTCTTCTGGTACAGTAGGTTCTCCCTCTTCAGCTCCTCCAGCTGGCCCTCCAGGTACAGTCCAGTGGGCTGGCTTTTCAAATCAGTCCACAGGACCATTATTAACACAGTGGTCTTTCTGGGCTGCAATAGGAAATACAAAGCCAAGGATTTAAGAATGAGGAGAAAAAGGGTCTCAAATCCAACCTGTCCTGAGGGGAAGCAAGGGTCAAATGATTCAGATGCTGATTATGCTTTAAACCCTTGAGCATCCCACATAAGAATAGCTACCCCATTCTATGACTTTCAAATATTTTTATTATTTGTGTACATATATGTATGACTCTTGTATACACTTAATTATTTGCATGCTGTCTCTGCTATTACAATGCAAAGTCCCCAAAGGAGGGGCTACATGCATGCATGTGTACATATGTGCGTGCATGTTTATATGCACGTGTACATTCATACATGACTCTTGTACATGTCTAATTATTTACACATTGTCTCTACTGTCATAATGCAAGGTTCCCAAAGGAAGGGCTATTTGTTTAGGTATCTGCATATGTATACATACATGTATGAATGGGGGCCATCTCCAGTCATCCCGATCTATGTCTGGCCACTGAACTCAGATGGCTCTGGGGGCCCTGCCTCACTTAAATCCAATCACCTTCCTGATGTCATGGTCCCCCTTGAGAACGAAGGCCAAACAACATGTATGGATGTATGTATACACATGTACATGACTTTTATATATTCCTGTTTATTTGTCGTCTCCTCTATCACAGTGCAAAGGTCCCCAAAGGGGGGACCTATATATGTACATATGTGTGTGTGTATGTATGTGTATATGTGTAGCATATACCTATTTATTTATATGTATCCCTATTTCATTGCAAGACCCTTAAGGGCAAGGACTGTTATATATATGCATGCATGCATGTGTGTGTGTGTGTGTGTTATGTGTGTATGTGTGTGTGTTGCACATACCTATTGATATATTATTTCCCCTATTACAATGCAAAGTCATCGAGGGTATGAACTGTTTCTGCCTCCCTTTATATCCCTAATACTTAACCTGGCACAGAATAGGCATTTAATGAATGCTTGCTTGGTTGATTGATGATGCCAAACCAGAGTCCCTGAGCTGGACTGAGTCTGGCCTCCCAGGACCAGGTTGCAGGGTGTTGACAATGACCAGAGGCCAGCTGAGCCAGAGGGGCCTGTGCACAATAACCACCCCAAGGACTCTGGGCATCCTGAGCAGAGCAGCTGGGTGTTATATTTCTGGGTGACAGAATTATTGGGCATCAGAAATGCCTGTGACAGTTCTGATTTCATGGACTGACCCTCCAGAAGAAGAAAGACAAAGCCCTCCCAGCTAAACCCTATAAACACAATTGGGGGGCCATGTCCTCACCCAATCTGTGTGTCTGTAGGAAGAAGTCAGGTTCAGTCCCTGCCGGGGACCCTTCAGCCAACAATGGAAGAGCTTCTTGTCCCGGCGATTCTCCAGGTGAACCTTAATCTGAAGCAGGGGGCTCCAGGTGGTCAGCAGCTCACTCTGGCTTCGGAGAATACTCTGGTCCCAGGTAATAAATGTGGATGCCTGTAAACGAGGCTGGTGCATTGGTCTTCTTGTGGAGGGGAATGGCACCAGATTTCAGAGCCCAACTGGGAAAAGAATACTTATCTCCTCTAGCACTGAGAGTGGGGGGTAAAGAAGGCCAATTCAGCCCACACTATCAAGTAGCTGGAAACAAAGGGTCAAGGAGAAAAAACTCATTGGTTCAAGTCACAACCAGATTTGCTGACATGAGGAACTTCCCCTTAAACAAGGCTAGGCTGAGGCAAAAATGTGAGACACATTAAGATTAGAACCTTTTCTATCTTTCCATTCTTATCCCACTTTTCCCTCTGGCTGGCCCACGTCCTCTCCTTACAGGACCTTGCTCTGAGCTGGCCCATGTAATATTCCACAACAGGCTGCTCAATAAAGGCTGAAAGTATTACCCTTCATTTGTATAGAAAATTGGAAGACTAAAAAACCTTATATAAAGATCCAAAGAAAACTCTAATCATGGAAATCTCAGTCAGTGAGGGAAAGTGTTAATAGCTAGTATATGTATAGTCCTTTAATGTTTGCAAAGAACTTCACAAATATCATCTCATTTTTTTCCCTTCACAGCAAGCCTGGGAGGTAGGTGCTATTATCCCCATCTTACAGATAAGGAAACTGAGACTGAGAGAAGTCATTTGCCCAGGGTCACTCAGCTAACAAGCATCTGAGGCAAGATTTGAACTTGGGTTTCCCTGACTTTAAGACCAACACCTTATCCACTACACCACTTGGAATCCCTCTAACCACATCACATAGGAGATGCCTACTCTCCTTTTGGGACAACTGTTGTAATGGGAATGGGAATTTGAAGACCTTCCCTGCTTTGAAAATAACCTGTGGTGGGAGGAGTTTGCTGAAGGGTAAAGCAGAGCCCACAGGAAGCTGGGAGTCAGAGCCAGCTAGACTGAGTGAGAGATGGGACACTCAGGCAAGGAGTCAGTCAGGTTTGTGCATAAAAGTTGTTTTTTTGCCATCTGTTGTGACAGTTAGGCTTGTATTGGTTTGTGGGAAGGCTAAAGGATGGTGTGGCTCTCTGCTGAGTTATGGTGCATTAACTTCTATGTTGCTATGATGGATTTGGTTTCTTGATGTTGGGATTCTTAAAAAGCTTTGCAAGTTTTAAAGGGCTGTGTATAAATGTCACTCACCAGTATCTTGAGTCCCAGAAAGATAAAGCGATTTGCCCAGTGTAAGTCAGCATAGTGCCATACTCAGTATATGCATATGTACACACACACACACACACACACACACACACACACACACAGAGGTTGATTGATGATACAAAATCAGGGTTCTTGAACTACAATGAGCATGGCCTCCCAGGACCAGGTTTGTTGATAAGGACCAGAGGCCAGCTGAACAAAGGGGTCCTATGTACAAGGCCTCTGGCATGCTGAGCAAAGCAGATACACACATATATATACATATGTGTATGGTTGTGTATGTGTAAATCCTCTATGTATATATCTTAATTCAATAGGTACTTCTAAATACACAGAACCTAGAGCTTAATTATTGTAATTATTAGGTGTATATGTGTTTCTCGAGTGCTTGTGATACACCTAATCACTAAACAGATGCTCACCCTGAGGTAGGTGGTGGTTGGCGTGTAAATGTGGATCTTCCCTTCTTTGTCCCGAATTTTGTCTTTGCATGACAGCTCTACCACCAGGTTCTTGATGGACAGGGCCTTCCCTGCTGTCAGCTCCCAAATGGCCTGGTACATAGCACGGTGAGGTTGGTGCATCCTGTGAGCCAGGGACAACAGCAACCATGGGGTATCCAAGTTCAATGCACCTGTTTGGGAATGAAGAGAAAAGAGGGAGGGAAGGACAGGAAGAATGGAAGCCAAGAGCCTTCTCTAAACACTGAATTCCTTTGTCAAGGGTTAAAAAGAAAGATAGAGAAGCTGCCCAGGTCCCCAAAACATCTAGGGATACAGTGGATGAAGTACTGGAATCGAGTTGAACCAAGTTAATTCAACTGGAATCAACTTGGAATCAAGGAAGATCTAAATTCAGATTAGCTGGGTGACCCTGAATAAGTCACTTAATCTTTGTCTGCCTTAGTCTCCTCATCTATAAAATGGGGGTAATGATAGCATCTACTTCAAGGAGCCATTGTGAGGATCAAATAAGATTATATATATGTATATATATATATATTCCTTTTCAAATCATAAAGCATTATGCAAATATTACTTCTTATTATTATTATTGATGTTGTTATTATGTCCAAATTACTTTCTGCTGAAACTGCAAACCTGAGCAAGACAAGGGCTGGGAAGCAGCAGTACATGAGGCCACAGGAGTTCACTTTCAACATGATTTGGTAACATTGTAGCCTAATACCAACATTCTACCAATGTTGTTAAGAGGTTGTGAGTCCTGGAACACTAGAGCCTCTGAAGAAGTGAAAGTGATTATCATCCAGGGACAGATGGATATGAGCTGGCTGCAACATGTTACAAATAAGGAATTACAAAAAAACTGGAGTAAAGGATAACATTTAAGAAATGTATGAGCAGAAAAAGATGTTTGGCCATGCATTGAAAGAAAAAACTGATTAAATAAATGAATGAAAGAGTGTTTATTAACCACTTCCTGTGTGCCAAGCATTGTGTTAAGTCTTTGGAGGTACAAATACAAAAGGAAAGGCAGCCCTTGCTCTCAAGAAGCTTGTGGATTTTTAAAAATAAATATTTAAAACTTATTTTTTTAACTTAACAAAAATCTATTTTCTCTCCCTTCTTCTCTTACCCTTCCATCGGAAAAAAAGAAAAAAAAACAAAACCCTAATAACAAATATGCATAGTCAAGGAAAAACAAATTCACATACTGGTGAAGTCAAAAACTTCTATTCTAATAAGGGAAATAGTACACATAGGGAAAGGATGGTCAAGGATGAGTATTTTGGTTTGGAAAGTTACAAAGACAGTGATTGGGACCAAAGAGGAGCAGATTGACACATGCTATCCAGAATTAATGACAGAGTTGATTTGATCATGGTTCTAGACCTGGAAGGGGAGAGGGAACAAGGAAAGGAAAGGGAAACAATTTTTGGTAAGGAGGCTACAGAAGAGAGGGTTGGGCAGGAGGGAACAATAGACAGCCGATATGTAGCAGTGGTATCCTTGTAATGTCAAGAGAAATTGAAGGCAGCCCCCAGATTATTGAGCAGACCCACTTAGCAAACTTATGGAAAAAATGTGGACAAGAATCCCACAGAATGAGTAGAAATGGATAGGCTGAGATGTGCGTCATTAGAGGGAGGATCCACATAAATGAGATCCCAGATCCACTGGAATATTTGTTTTGGTTGATTCCTATAAGGTTATCTCCAGAATGGCTGAGAATATTTAAATGAAAAAAGGGTTGTACCTATTCTGACTTGACCCTTTTTTTCAATTCGTTCCCTTGAGAGTTTCTGCACACAGTGAGACTTGCCATGTCCAGAAACCTTGCTAAGCATTAGGAATACAAAAAAAGGCAAAAAAAAACTCCTGCCTTCAAGGAATCATTGAGGTATTTTCAGTCATGCCCAACTTCGTGAATTCATTCGGGGTTTTCTTGGCAAAGATACCGGGAGGGTTTGCCATTTCCTTCTCCAGTCATTTTACAGATGAAGAAACTGAGGCAAACAGGGTTTTCCCAGGGTCACATAGTTTGTAAGTATCTGAGGCCAGATTTGAACTCAGGAAGATGAGTCTTCCTGACTCTAGGCCTGGCATTCAATCCACTGCACCACTTAAGACCTAGAGTGCAACCTGAGGCACTGAGAAAATAACTTACTTGCCCATGATTCATAAAGTTAGCATGTGATTAAGGAAGGACTTGGACCCATCTTCCCAAATGCAAGGTTAATCATTCAGTCACTTATGCCACAATGACAAGGCCTACAGCAATCTTGGCCAACTTTTTAGTCTACATCAATATCCATCTTTCTTTAAGGGTGTTCAGAAGTCAACCAGCTTGACCATTGAGAGGTGATTGTTAAATTTTGAACGTGAGCATTTTCATCTCAAAAATTGGCAAATGCTACAAATCAGAGCTTAATTTATTATCCTGTTAATTGTCTAGATTTAACAAAGTGATGGGGAAAATGCTGATGATGCAGATTAAGTTTAAAAGTGCACCATGGGTTTTGTTGTTAAACATTTATCAGCACACTCCTGCCTTCCTTGAACACAACTGTAATTCCTATCACTTTGTTCCCCTACCACTCCCTTTGTGCAACTAGAATGAAAGCCCCTAAGGGTCAAGAACCTTGTCTTACAGTTGTTTGTAGCCCCTTTTAGCACCTAGGATGCTAGGTCCCAAGGAGTCATTCAGTTAGGACATTAATAAATTCCATCCTTGTATGGGTCACAAATTGGGCCCTGTTGAGGTCTCTTAGGGAAGATATCTCAGACTCCCTCTGAGATTTCTCCAGGGCACCAAATGCTACTCCAAGAGCCTGGGGTTATCCTGCAACTACTCACCTTCCCATTTCCATTGAAGACCTCGAGACATGTCCTTCCACTGAAGCCCAGCCATGAAGGGCAGGCGACCATTATACTGAACCTTCAGGTGAGTGCTACTCTCCACATGGCCCTGGGAGAAGCTGGAATGCTGTAGTTGTGTTCGGTAATCCACCTGCCTCTCAGGCACCTGCAGCAGGAACTGAGGAAGCAAAGGACATGGGGTGGCTGATGGCATCCTCAGCACTTCTCCAAAGGATAGGACCCATAGTGCCAGTGAAATCATAGGAAATCATTGGATCATAGCTTTAAAGCAGGGGGTTATAACCTGGATATATGAATTTTTAAAAACATTTTGATAACTGCATTTCAATATAATTGAAATATATAATTCAACATAATATAATTCATATATATAATCCATATAATTCAATCTAATAACATAAATTCTTTGAAATGTTATTTATTTTATTTTGGGCATTTAAAAACATTTTTTTTATTCTGAGAAAGGGTCCACAGGCCTTACCAGACAGCCAACAGGATCCATGACACACAAAAAAGATTAAGAACAGGGGTTTTTAGCTTTTGTAGTTAAGAACTGCCAAAAAAAGGTTTAAAGCTAAAAGGAAACTTATAGGTCATCAAGTCCAACCCTCTCATTTTATAAATAAGGCCCAGGGATGACTTGCTTGGGCTCACACAAGCTAATCAAGCTCTTGTGGAGAGATTTGAACCCAGGCCTTCCTGACTCCATAGCTAGCTAGCACTCTGTTCACTATGCCACAGTGCCGCTTTATGATAAGGAACAAGTGCTCCCTGGCCATCAGCTCTGTTCACCACCCCGCATGAATCCGTATCATCAGGTGTGGTCCTGGAGCACAGGAGGCAGGGGGCTAAACTAAATGATTACCTGAGTTCTCCATCAATTATAGGTCTCAGTGACTATAGCTTAGACATACCTAGTTCCCCCTTCTATTTATTGTCCTTTCCCACCCCTTGGACTGCATTTCATCAGCCTCAGGAAGAGTCAATAGGGCTTACCTCCATGAAATAGTTGCTCAGGGCTGGACCAGAGTCATTTTTGAAGGTCTGACTGATTCGAAACTTCTTTTTGTTGTTACTCTCATCCCAGTGCTTCCCATAACTCATTTCCAACATAGTATGTAGGCGGGATGCGCTCTCCTCACTCTGCAGTTGAACCTGGTGGACACAGGCCCCTCAACGTTGACTCCCCAAGGCTAGACTGGCCCATTAGATATCATCTCTGTACTTTAAGCTTATGACCAAACAAGAGTTAGAGAGCATTATGAAATGAAAAATAGATAATTTTATTACATTAAATTGAAAAGTTTCTGTACAAACAAAGCCAATGTAACCAGGATTAGAAGGGAAGTGGAAAATTGGCAAAGAATTTTTATGAAGTGTCTCTGATAAAGGCCTCAGTTCTAAAATATACAGAGAACTGAGTCAAATCTACAAGAATACAAGTCACTCCCCAATTGATAAATGACAAAGGATATGAACAGGCAATTTTCAGAGGAAGAAATTAAAAATATCTGTAAGCATTTAAAAAAATGCTCTAAATTCACTATTGTTTAGAGAAATGCAAATTAAAACATCTCTGAGGTACCAAATCTCACTGTTCAGATTGGCTAAGATGACAAAACAGTAAAATGATAAATGCTGGAGAGGATGTGGAAAAATTGGAACACTAATGCATTGTTGGTGGAGTTGTAAACTGATTCAACCATTCTGGAGAGTGATCTGGAACTATGCCCAAAGGGCTATAAATAAGTGCATATCCTTTGACCCAGCAATACCACTTCTATGGTTGTATCCCAAAGAGATCAAAGAAGTGGGAAAAGGATCCATTCATACAAAAATATTTATAGCAGCTCTTTTTGTGGTGGCAAAGAATTGGAAATCAAGGGGATGCCCATCAATTGGGGAATAGCTAAACAAGTTGTGGTACATGAATGTAATGGAATACTATTGTGCTATAAGAAATGAGGAGCAGACGGACTTCATAATTACCTGGAGAGACTTAGGTAAACTGATGCTGAGTGAGAGGAGCAGAACCAGGAGAACATTGTACACAATTACAGACACACTGTATGTGTGACACCTAACTTGGATAGACTGGGCTCCTCTCAGCAATGCAAGGTTATAAGACAACTCCAAAAGACTCATGATGGAAAGGGGCATCCACATCCAAAGAAAGAACTACAGAGTCTGAATGCAGATTGAAACAAACCACTTGTTCTTTCTCTCTTTTGTTTCATTCCTTCTTCCTCACTGTTCACTCCATTGGTTATAATCCTTCTTTACAACTTGACTAATGTTTAATGGGGAGGAATTGTAGATCCTATCTTTGATTGCATGCCTCCATAGGGGGAAGGGGCAAAGAGAGGGAGGGGGAAGAAATTTGAAACTCAAGGGACTGAGGAACTGAATGTTGTGAACAAAAAGTAAATACTTTTTTTAAAGACTACAAGCCTCTGGAGGACAGAGCCTTGGCTTATTGGTATTTTGCATCTCCTCCAACACCTAGCACAGTACTCTCCACACAGAGCTAACTGAATCAGCTCCAGCTCCATGAATTTATACTCCATAATACTTAGAGCCTTCTCCCCTTTCTCCTTATCTCTCTCTCTGTGTCAGCCCTTTTTTTTTTTTTCAATTAGCAAGCATTTGTTTTTTATCCCTCATCCCTTCCCCTCCATTGGCAGGGGAGGAGGGAAGAGAAAGGAAAGTCTTGTAACGAATATGCATAATCAAGCAAAATAAGTTTGTGAATCGGTCCAGCCCCGAAATGAATGGCTCATTGTGCTCCTTGAGTTTATCCCCAGCTCTCTGTCAAGACCCACTCTTTTTTAAAGGAGGCTACTCTTTGAAAGAAGTTGAAAGTTTGGGAATGGGCGTAGGGAACAGTGTGAACTAGGAAAACAGAACAATAGAACCCCTTTAGAGGACCATCTCCAGGGCTACAGTAAAGGCAGACTGAGCCTTAACACAGACATCTATTCTACTCAGCCACCTACCTTGTGGTTGTACGTGGGCACCTGAGTGCAATGAAACTCGTGCCCAAGGTCCACCTTGTACACCTCCAGATGGTTCTCCACTTTGAGCTTCTGGCCGGCATTGCATTCCTCCTGGAGGTGCTTGGCCTCTCCTATGCCGGTCAACACAGAAAGACCTGCCCTTCTCCTACCAGGCAAACACACAGCCCAGCTCCTGGGACAGGAGAGCACAGGATGCCCACAGCCCCAGCAAACCATCCCTTCTTTAATATTTAATGAGTCTCAAGAGAGGGTTGTGACGTGGTACGGTGGAAAGAGTATTGGATTTGGATTCAGAGAAGATGAGATCAAATTCTGGCTCTGCCACTTACAGACTATGTGCCTTTGAGCAAATCACATCACTTCTCTAGGGGCCTCAGTTTCCTCATCTGTAAAATGAGGGGATTGGACTCGTCCTCTAAGGTCGTCTCCAGCTTAAATCTACAATCTTTTAAGACCTCCGTTAAAATCTTCCTAAACATAGGGTAGAGGTAACATTCCTACCTATTTATGGAATGGAAATGACTTTTACTTCTCAAGGCATATTGCCTGTGGTCAGGAAGTAATAGAATCAGACCACAGATCCAAGTTTTTCTCACTCCAAGCCTAGGGTTTGTGCATCTGTCTGTCTTGTCTGGGTTTCAACTAATTTTCAAGGTAGAAACTATGTCTCTGAGTTCACATCTCTACTTTCTTTCAAGATTCCTCTGCCTTCCTGCTACTGGAGGCCCAAACCTAAAGGACAGCATTTTTGATAGTGGACTACCATCCTCTTTTTCCTCTTCGTTATTGACAGCAAAGAGGAAATTGGAGATCTATCGGAGATAAGTGCCCTACATTATCAGTCAATTTTCAGAAAGAAATATAGAAGGCCCCAATTAACTGAGGCAAGAGAGAGTAGAGGACAGAGTACTGGTCTTGGAATCAGGAAACCTTAAGCCCAAATTCTACCTCAGATATTTATTAGCTAACGGTGTGACTTTGGGCAAGCCATTTCATTTCTCTGTACCTTGGTTTCCTCATTTGTAAAATGAAAGTGTTGGACTCAATGACCTCTAAGGTTCAATCCAGATTTAAATCTATGATCCATTTCTCAATAAGAAACTCAAAGGTGGCACAGTGAATAGAGCACCAGCCCTGAAGTCAGGAGGACCTGAGTTCAAATCTGACCTCAGACACTTAACACTTACTAGCCATGTGACCTTGGGCAAGTCACTTAACCCCAGTTGCCCTGCCCTCCCCCCTCAACAAAGCAAAAAACAACAACAACAACAACAACAAACTCAAAGGACATTAGCTTCCTGAATAGATATGATGCTCAACTGGGGTGGACAGGTCCAATGCTCCAGTCCAACATTCCCAGGAAATGTGACACTCACAAATTGGTACAATACCTAGGAGCCCATATTTGATCCTTAGGGCATTGGTCCAGAGGTTCCCTCTTTGCTGCAACAAGCCAATGGCATGGAAACCCAGGATATCTGGCAGGTAGACCTCTCCTTCCAGTGCATACAGTTGGAGCCCATCCTCTGCCTTCTTCTCCAGGACTGCTGCAGAGAGAAAGGCCCACCAGATGACTGGAAAAAGCAGAGTCAATCAGTGGAATACCAGACCCAGTGGTGAAAAAGTAGCGAAGGGAATGATATCCAAATGTATTTAAGAAAAGGTAGGGAGAAGACATATGGAAGACAGATCTGGGGTCAGTCAGAGGCCTAGAGAAAGGACAGGTTTGAGACTGGGGGTGGGGTGGGGGAGGAATGAACTCGATGGCCTGGCTTTGTTCTCAGTGAGCATTAAAGAAGATGGTGGCAGGCACTGGGAGTTAGGACTCCTGGGTTCTTATTCCAAGTTCTGCCGCCAATTAGCTGCGTGACCTTGAACAAATAACTAAATCCCTCTGAGTTTCCATTCTCTCATCCATCAAGTGAGGAAATTAGACTGATGATCTCTAAGGGCCTTTTCACCCCCAAGCATTTTGTGCTTCTCTAAGGCTTGGGGTGGGGGAGGCCATCGGGGGCATGGGGTGGGAGAGGGGAGGAAAAAGAAGAAAGAATGGGAAGGAATTCACAAAGTCAAAGGGCCACAGGGACAGAGGCTGTAGTTGGTTTGTTCCTTTCTCCTTACCTGACAAGAAGGCTTTGTCCTTCAGCACATTCATCAGGGACACAGAAAATGTCATCTTCCTGCCCACTTGTTTGGTGATGTTGCCCATGAGAATGACAGGGCTGCCTCGTCTGATCAGCTTCGCCTCCAGCTGAGTCTCATATCTCTGTTCACCCCTGGAGGTCTGCACGTCACTCAGCCCCTGAAATAAAGCACCCGTGTTCATGTCCCTCATCCCCCTTTTTTTTAAGTTAGACCATTAAATCTAATAGAAATGAAATAGTGGGGGTTGTGGGGGATCTAATTAACTCTTCCTCTATGTCCTAGTGCCCTTCTTGCTTAGCTTTTAAGAGATACTCTGGGAGAATTTTCTCAGAGATGATCACGTGATTGAGTTCAGAGATTCAGGGGACAATAGGAAACAGTGGGGGCAGCTGGGGGGGGGGGGTGGCCATTGGCCCCAGACAGATACAAATGGACTCATTAAGTAGAACTTCAATAATCCTGTGATTTTTTTTTTTTTTTGCTTTTTGGAGGGCAATTGGGGTTAAGTAACTTGCCCAAGGTCACACAGCTAGGCTTTTTTGTTTGTGTGTGCGTTAAGTGTTTGAGGTCGGATCCGAACTCAGGTCCTTCTGACTCCAGGGCCAAGGCTCTACTCACTGCGCCACCTAGCCGCCCCAATCCTGTGATTTCTGAAGAATACCAGAGTTGTGCCCTGAAAAGAGCATTGAACTGAAAAGCAAGAGACCTGAATTTTTATCCCAATTCCATCATTAATGTGTTGTTTGATTTCTATGGGCCTGTTTCCTCATTTAAAAAATCAGGGGCTTGGGTCAGATGATATCTCCAGTTCAAACATTCTACAAGTCCACAAATGACAAAGATTCTCAATTAATTGGGGTCTAATTATGAAGCAGGTCCACAAATTCATTGTGGGAGGTTATTGTGGCTTTGAGACAAAGAGCTTCTTCTCTCTCCAGCCATCTTCTTGCCTAGATCAGAAGTCATTATTCACCCCTTTTGCCCCCAGAACTTTTAGCCTGGGGCTCCCTTTCCTAATTGATGGTTGCCTCAATCACCCAGAAACAGGAAGGTGGCAAAGTAGACAGAGATATGGGCCTGAAATCAGGAAGACTTAAGTTAAAATCCAACCTGAGTAGCTGTGTGACTTTGGGCAAGTCACTTAACTTCTGTCTGCCTCAGTTTCTTCAAATGTAAAACAGGGATAATACCTCACAGTGTCACTGTGAGGATCAAGTGAGATAATATTTTTAAAGCACTTTAGTACAGTGACTAGCACACAGTAGGTACTCTATAAATGTTTATTCTCTATTCCCATTACATCTAAGCCCAACTCTAGCTATGCTTTGCTTGTGTCCCTAGACATCATCATGCCAGTCCTCCCCATCTCTCACTTTCCTTTCCAGTTCTAGAGCCACAATCGAGTCAACTCTGTCATGATTCCTAGAAAGGGCATGACAATCTACTGCCCTATGGCTCTATTTACCATCCCTGTAATTTTTCCAAACCAAAAACTTCCCTAGCCATTTCCCTATATACTTGTCTTCCTCTATTAGAATACAAGCTCCCTGAGGGCAAGGGCTGTTTGTTTTTATATTTGTATCCCTAGCACTTAGCATTGGGCTAAGAACACAGAAGGAACTTAATAAATGTTTTTTAATCCATTTATTCATTCATCTCTTAGACATCTGATCACCTCCCTTCCCAAAGGAGTAGAGAAGGTAATGTGGCAGATGTGTTTTCCAAAAAATACTGTGTTAGCCCAGACCCCTGGGATAGATATTGCTGAGTACTATAAATACCTGTACTAGTAAGCATCTAAAGGTCCCCATTAGGAGAGAAAAACACAATGTAGTAAGCATTATGCAAGTAATCTGGAGATAGGGGAAATGGGAGTGTTATCTATCTCCTCCAGCAATTACTCCATCTGATTCAACCTCCAAAATATGCCTTCTATCGTCCTTTCCTCTACATTCCCACATTCCCAAACTAGTTCAAGTTCCCACACTTAGACTATTATAATACCTTCCTAAATGGATTGCATTCCTCCCATTTCCCCTTGCTCCAATCTATCCTTCTCATGCAGACAGAAGAATTTTCTTAAAGAACTATGACTGCCTCACTCTTCTGCCCTATACTCTTCAATGGTTCCTATTGCCTATTTCTGACACTCACTGTCTATGTGACCTTGGACCTGGAGCTTCAGTTTCCTCATTTGTAAAATGAAGATGTTGAACTATGAGACTTCTGGGCTCCCCTTTAGTTCTAGGGCTATGATTCTATGACTAAAACCCAAATTTCCAAATTTGGCACGTAAGTCTGTCCAAAATCTGACAGCAGGTGGTTCCATGGGTAAAACCACTGAATTGGAATCAGGAAGACCTGAATTCAAATCTGACCTCAGACATTTACTAGCTATGTGACCCAGGGAAAGTGACTTAATCTCTCTCAGCCTCAGTTTCTTAATCTGTAAAATGCGGATGATGATAGAGCATCTACTTCACAGGATTGTTATGAAAATAAAAGGAGAAAATGTTAACTCTTATCATTATTGGGCTGATAGGTGGCACAATGGATGGAGCACCAGACCTGGAGTCAGGAAGATCTAAGTTCAAATCTGGCCTCAGACACTTACTAGTTGTGTGACCCTGGACAAGTCACTTAACCTGTTTGCCTCAGTTTCCTCATCTGTAAAATGAGTCGGAAAAGGAAATGGCAAACCACTCCAGTATCTTTGCCAAGAAAGAATCAGGCACAACTGAAAATGACTCAAAAACAAATTGTCATTACTACTATGACTACTACTACTATCACTACCACTACTATCACTACTATTATTCCCTTCACAGATTCTACATCCATGCCACAAGCTATTAGATTCCTCACCATACCTCAAATGTTCATCATGTCATTTGCTACTCATGGAATCTTTTCTCTGCTTTCTGAATTCTTACCCATACTTCAAGGCCAAGCAAAAATACAACATCCTTGGGGCACTAGCTGACTTAACCACACCTCCAGGTAGCCCCCCCTTGGGCTATTTCCCAGTGAATTATGGGCAATACGCCCGCACAGTAGATAAAAAAGTGGGTGTTCCTTTAAGCACTGACCACTCCTTAACTCCTCCCTAATCCCACCCTTACTCACCTAGTTAGCATAATTGGCATCTGATTTACTATTGTAACTCTTTATAAACTATACCTATGACTTCTTTAAGGTTGCAGGTTCCCTAAGAACTCCTGCCCGCTTTATAGCGTAACAATAAACTTTTACAATCCTGACTTAAAAGATTGCTTGGGTCCTGCGAATTCCTTCCTGACTGCCCCCTCAGGGACTCTGGTCATTGGAGCCCCCAAAACACCTATCACCCCCTACTCTTGTCCTCCTTTCAATTCTAATAGCCTCCTCTTCCCACACCACTCACTTATCACATTCTAATTTTTATTAGTTATTTGTGTAGCTCTGTTGTCTTCTAAACTATAAACTCCTTGAAGGTAAGGACTACAATTTCTTTATCTCTAGTATATTGCATATGTCAGTCACTTAGCAAGTCTCTTGATGTTGTTTTGTTACGAGACAAGTCTAACAATTAAATACATATGTAAAACTTTTTTTTTGTAAAATTTATTGAATGTAACTGAATTGACTTTGGGGTCCATGGACAAACCTTGATGTAATAGACATCTTTGTCATCCAAGATTATTTCCAGGTGGCCAAATCGGGTACTCTGGAGAGAATTGATTTTTCCTATTAAAAAAGAACATGTGGATGAGTTTCCATCAAAAGAGCTGATGAAGGAAAGTGGGGCCAAAAAGAATAAAACTTTCATTTAGTACTTTCAGATTCAAGTTTTTATTTCTGAATGTGAGACCCAGTAATGCGGTGAAATAAACTAGGCACTGGGCCTATGAATATTTAGCCAGGCCCTGAACCGATTTCCCCTCCATAGCTTCATCTGAGCCTACCACTGGGTGGTCTGAGACCTCTAAGCTTTTCAATTCAAGTTGTATTTAAACAAGAGGCAATGTTGGGGAAGGCAGTATAAAAATGTGTGTTTTAGTTGACCACATGAGTCAACAGTATGAAACTACAACTTAAAAAAAACTAATGTTATTGTGGACTAAATTAATATTATTCAATCTGTAAACATTTATTAAGCTCACTATATGCCAGACACCTGTGCTAAGTGCTAGGAATACAAAGAAAGGCAAACACAGGAACTTGGACCCACACAGGATCCAGGTCAGGAAAAGGGATAGCCTCCTTGTGCTTTGTGCCAAAAGATGACACGTGAAGAATTTACTGTGGTCAGTTTGCGGTGCCACATGTCAGGGGGAAATTGACAAAACACACCAGGTCCAAAGGAGGAGGATGATTAAGATGGTGAAAGATCTAGAAGCAAAGACATAAAAAGAATGGTTGAATGCACTAGGGATGTTTAGCCTGTAGAAGACTGGGGTCAGGGTAGAGCATCACCATGGCATAAAATGCCTCCTGGTCACTGGATTTCTTTAAATGGTGATTTTAGGTCAGGCATCTTACAGCAAGTACCCTGTGTTTGGGGGGAAGTTAGGTTAGATGGTTCCCTATCACCATGGGTTTGCCTTTGTTTTCCTGATGCTTAGAAGAGCCTTACAATGTGTGCTTAATAAATGTTTTTTGATGGAGATGACCTTTAAGGTCCTTACTAGGCTTAAGGTTCCTTGAAAAATTGCACACATCACCCTAAGGAACCACCGAAAAAAGATTCAGCTACTGGACAAGGCACACTAGCGAATCATTCTACTATCTCATTCTTTTGTACACGTACCATCCACCTTGATTTTTTTCTTGGGATGAAGTAGCTTGATTCGGAGCTTCTTCTGAGGCACACTGAAGCTGAGATCCACACCCATATCCCTGAGCCGTTCTGACTTTGGTGTGCCCATAAAGAAATGGATGGTGGCTTCTTCAGGGATCCAACTCTCCTTCTGGAAACACAGAAGGCTCCCTCACCCCTTCGAAACCTCTTCCAAGAAGAAGATTTTATAACCCCTTGCCAAGCATGACCTTCCCTTTTAGGTCCCAGTGTTCTAAATCCACCCCCCCCCCAACCTCTTTTGATCTCTCCTCCAAAGAACCCAAGAATCTCATGGAATCTCTTCTGAGTTTCCCCTAAAATCTGAGACATTCTTGAAAAAGTCATGCCATTTGGCAAAAGCAAAAAAAAAAAAAAAAGCTTGGATATTAGTGGTTACAAATGAAATTTGTACAGAATTCTGCTGTAGAGTGTTAAGATTGGAAGGCACCTTTGACATCACCTCATCATAGATCCTCAGAATATTAGATCTGGAAAGAAACTTAGAAGTCATTTAATCAGAGAACCATAGAATATAAGAGTTGAAAAGGCCCTTAGAGATCATCTAGTCTCTCTCATTTGACAGAGGACACTGACGTCCATAAAGGTTAAAACAAAACAACTTACCAAAGGACACACGGCAAATTAGGGCCAGAACTCGGATGAGAAGCCAGGTGACCTAATTTCTATGCCGGTGTTCTTCCTGCTATACCCTGCTGTCTTCAGCAGTTTTTACTCAGCCAAGTGGCCCATCTGGAAGGCCAGGTTGAGACATATGTCAGCCACAGGTCGGTTTGTGGGAACAAATGGCACTGGCCATGCTGTGGTAGCTGAGACCCAACCAGACTGAGGGGGCACTGATAGGTTCATGATGGGGGTGCAGGGGGTGGGGTAAGATCCTATTCTGCCCTACCTGAGGAATATAAACATAGGCAGCTTCTAGCAGGTACTGCTGTAGTCTCTTGTCCTGCTTCTGTAATGTCACTGCCGCAGCTATTGGCACAGCGAGAGAAAAAGGCTGGCCCTGAGCTGGGTAAGACACTTCGGAACACATCTGCCAGCCCCAAATGTGAGATGCTGGGGAGACACAAAAAAGAGAGACCCTGTTGGGCAGTGGATTCCAGTTCTAGGGTGATAGATAACCCAGAGCTGTATCCTTGTCTTACTGCTGATCCTGGAATGCTGGAAAGATGGGACACACTCACACACTCCCTCACCTCCCCCACACCTCTAGGGTTCTATTTCCAAGAAAAGGGGTCCCATTATCTTAAACACAGTCTTAAGGGAATGAAGACTTGCTTCTTTGAAAGGAATTATGGAGTTAAAACACATGAGTTTATATAGAAGCCTAGAAAATCGAGAGATTGGCATTCTTCTTCTTGAGATTTGTCCTTTCTGCTTTGGATCACACTATTTGGGGCCACTCTGAACCTTGTAATGGTACATTTCCAGTCATTAGCATATATGTGGCATCATATCCACAATGTTTCCAAATTCATCCTTTCAGGGACCGAGGAACTGATCAAACACATACAGGACTTCCTAAACTTATGGTAATATTCCTGTTACCCTGAACAAGGAGGAGTCACCTTAAGGTCTGAAGCTCCTTCACTTATATCCCTCATAAGATTTTTCTTTTTTTTCTTTACAAGATGGAGAAGTGACAAAATTACTGCTTACCTTCTTCTCCAGTGCAGGACCTCACCTCTGAAGGGCTGTTTAATTGGTCAATATTCATCACACCATCCACATTCGTGAGATACAGCTTAGAGCTAAGGGAAAGACATAGTCCTAGATTCATTCACTTAACTATTAACCCAACAACTAACCCAAGCTACTAGGTACATCTGAGATCATGTCTGTCTCTGACCTCACCACCTCATAAGCAAAAGCCTACAACATAGTTAACACCTGGAACACAAGCCATGTCCAAAGGGAAGTTGGGACGTGGAACTAAGGTCAAGGCCTACTCCTTCATAAACATCTGGTAAAACATGGTCCCTTGATCCTTAGACCTACCTGAAATTTGCCAGTTCCATGGATTCTTCAGGCGTATTCAGGAATATCTTGAGCTCCTGTCCCCTTTTCACCGTGATTCCTCCATCGAGGCTAGTGGAACTTCGGATGCCAGTCACCCACTTCACTCCTGCTTTCCCATGGAAGCCTGCCACACCCATCTGAGCTGCAATCTGTATTAAGGCACTAAAGTGAAATATAGAAACAAGTTGTGATTGGCAAACCAAGAATTTAAGAGATTTTTTTTAATTTTTTTTTTTTTTTGGAGAAGGCAAGGCACTTGGGGTTAAGTTACCTGTTGAAGGTCACACAGCTAGTTAAGTGTCAAGTGTCTGAGGCCAGATTTGAACTCAAGTCCTCCTGACTCCAGGGCTGGTGCTCTATTCACTGTGCCACCTAGCTGCCCCCCAGTAGAGATTTTTTTAGGAGAAGCAGCTAGGAGGAAAGCAGAGGACAGAGTGATAGCTTGGAATCAGGAAGACCTAAGTTTACATCTTGCCTCAGACACCTACAAGCTGTGTGACTCTGAGAAAGTCACTTAAACCTCAGTTTCCTCATCTGCAAAAATAAACATAGTAATAGCAGCTACCTCGGGGTTGTTGTGAAAGTCAAATGAGTTAGCATATGTAAAGTGCTATGCAAATCTATAAAAGTGTTGGCTATTATTATTAGTGTTAGGAAAGCTACAGTCCCAGAGTCATGCCCTCTGCCAACCCCCAAACATCTGTTTGGGTCCCTTCTCTAGCCCCCATGCCTTCTGGAAGTGAACAGTGTCCTAGGACAGTTGGATTAAGTCCCCAAATATGGAAAATGCATACTTCATTTTGCGCCAGCATGTAAAGGATCTGTGGTTTCATCCACACGGTAAAGCCTATTGTAATCCATTTATAACTTACAAAAGTTCAATATGGAAATCAGAAAAGCTAAGTGATTTATCCGTGGTCACAGAGCAAGTAAGTGGCCGAGGCAGGATTTGTACATATAGTGGGTGACAGTGTCCGGTGTCCACTAAGACATCCTGCCTCTTTTCATTCTGCATTTTCCTATGTCTTCACTTTAGGTCATAGCTCTAAAGCAAAGTCCATCTCGTCTAGCCTACCACTTAGCATAGTACCTGGTACATAGTAGATGCTTAATAAATGTTTATTGATGGGTCAGTTAAGCCCCTCAGTTTGTGGATAAGTAAATTGAGACCAAGACAAGTTAAGGGATTTGCCCAAAGGCACAGAGACAGAAAGTGTTAGAGAAGGGATTTGAATCCAGATTCTTTGTGGAACAGACGCTCTTTCTACTCTCCCACTTTGCCTCCCTAAATTGTGGTTGTTGTTGGTTTCAGACATGCCTAACTCTTCATGACCACATTTGGGGTTTTCTTGGCAAAGATACTGGAATGTTTTGCCATTTCCTTCTCCAGCTGAATTTTACAGATAAGGAACTAAGGCAAACAGAGTTAAATGAAAACAGGGTCACACACTAGTAAGTGTCTGAGGTCAAATCTGAACTCAAAAAGGAGTCTTTGAGACTCTAAGTCTGGCATTCTGTGCATTCTGGTTCCACCTAGCTGCCCCTAAATTTCTTTGTATTGTTTTCAATTACACACATGTATAAATACATGTATATGTACACACACACACACATATATACACATGTAAAATATGTAATAAAATATATAAATGGGGAAACAAGTTCAGCTAGGTTGGTTGTCTAAAGTTAAATAAAAAAGTCAATGCTAAGGAAGAGTAGGACTAAAACCAAGCTCTCTCCATTCCCACACAGGTATGGTTTTGAAGAGATGTGGCAATGATACAGTTTCCTGGAAAGAATGTCAGACTTGGAGTCAAAAGATATGGATTCATTTCTCATCTGTACCAATTATTAGCTAGGGCAAGTCACAGCCTCTTAAAACCTTGGTTTCCTCATCTGTAAAATGGGAATGATAATATTTTCACTACCGCTTCAAAAACAAAATATAAATTCATCTGCTTATCTTTTAAACCCCTTCACAACCTGGCCTCAGTCTACCTTTCCAGCCTTATTGGACATTATTCTCCCTCCCAGATTCTGTGAGGCAGTTAAGCTAGTCTTTTTTCTCTTCCTTACTCCAGCTCCTCTCTCCATGCCTTTGCACTGGCTGTTCCCCATGCCTGGAACACACTCTTCCCCCCTTCCACTCCCTCTTACCTCTGCCTCACAGAGTTATTCTCTTCCTTTAGAATGCAGCTCAGGTACAGTCTTTGCATGGAACCTTTCCTGATTACCCCCCAAATGCTGTGTGTGTGTGTGTGTGTGTGTGTGTGTGTGTGTGTGTGTGTGTACCCCTGAGAGAGGAAGCAAAGTGGGGACAGTGACAGAGAGAGAGGCACTCAAGGATGGAGGGACACCACTCATTATTGTCATTAACAAGAATGGGAGAAGGTGCTTTGAGATCTTCATCTGAGAGGCATGGACAGGAACAAGGGAGCAGGGCCAGGGAGGGTTCTGAGTATAGCCCTAACCTGAGCAGAAAATGAGAAGAGGTAGACAAGAGGCTAGACCATGTGTACAGAACACCTTCCCTCCCAAACCTCCTTGTATTTAACTACTCTGAATATGTTTTAATTCACTTTATATTTACGCTGTATATATTTATGTACGTACCATTTGTTGCCTCTTCTCATGTAAGCTAACCCTGAATAGTGCCTAATTCATTTTGTACTTTCCTGCCTG
This sequence comes from Gymnobelideus leadbeateri, assembly GCA_011680675.1. Taxonomy (NCBI): domain Eukaryota; kingdom Metazoa; phylum Chordata; class Mammalia; order Diprotodontia; family Petauridae; genus Gymnobelideus; species Gymnobelideus leadbeateri. Next base: position 92,062 of record WOXC01004561.1, on the reverse strand, counting down.
GTGCCCAGCACAGTGCCTGACATGATGCTTAATACTGATTGATTGGTACCTACCTCCCCGGATTGTTATATGGATCAAATGAAATAAGGTATAAGCTATGTACAAACCATAAAGGTTTACATAAATCTGAGCTGTTTCTACTGTCCTGAAGTTGTCCCCTGGCCCACATAGATGATTCCATTTAGTTCCCTCTCCTCTGTGGCAGGTAAGAGCCATGCCAGAGATAAATAAATCCCTGGAGAATTGTGGCTTCAGTACCTATACTATGGACAGCTCTTGGTACCTTGGTTTGATATAGCCCTCTAAGGAGAAATCAGAAAGCTGCTTGAAGTCCATGGTCCCTCGAATCCGGATATTAATGGCAGCTGATGCATTCAAGGATAATTGCACAGGGAAGCCTGACACAGTTGGAAATGAGAGCTCTTCCGTGGCCAAACTCAGCCTTCTGTTAATCTGCACCTCCTGACCCTACAGACAAAAGTTGGGGATTAACAGCAGCTCCTCTCAACAGTCTGCCTCCAAGCCCAAGTAGCAGTAACTCACCTTGAGGAGCTTGACCGTCAGTTCAGCCAAGTTCAGGGAGTACCTTTTCATGTGACTTCTCACTGCCCCACAGTCCACAAAACTAAGCTCATTCCCAAAAATTTTCAAACTGAGACCACACTGAAGCTCCTTCTTCTTCCTCTGCCTCTGTGTCACCTGAGCAAGTAAGAGTCCAAAAAGTTCATTGAGCTTAACCCCTCTATTTTATTTTTGGTCAATGCCTGTGACTTCATTGGTATAAGGGAACTCTCAGTGAAGAGCAAGTCAGGACCTCCTCAGGCTCAAAGAATAGATTAGAGGGACAGATCACACAAAAGCGATGTGCCAGAGGCAAGATTTTAATTTAGTAATTCCTGACTTCAAGGTGGACTGGCTATCTACTATGCCCTATCTCTTCCTCAAGCCCTTTATTTTATAAAGGAAAACCAAGGCCCTAAGATGGGAAAGAACTTAATCAAGGGCATACAAGTAAATAGACAAGGAACCAGAATTTGAATCCAGGTCCTCCAATTTCAAACCACAATTGCACATTGCTTCCTCCCAAGCTTGATGCTCAGATGGGGTTTCATGAGAGGTTAGGGGTTGGCAGGTGGTCAAAAGATCATAGATTTAAGAGCTATAAGGGACCTTAGAAGCCATCCAGTCCACTCCCTCCTTTTACAGATGAGTTAGCTGAGATTCACAGAGGTTAAGTGACTTGACCAGGGTCACACAGCTAGGAAGTAGCTAAGGGACTGTTTGAACCTAGATTCTCCTGACTCTTAATTCTACACCAGGGGAAGAGATCTGAATATGGAAGAAAAGGGAAAAGGTATAATGGGTCAGGATAGAGAGAATCTAGATTCACCTTGGGGTAAGATTAGGGGCAGAGCATGATCCCAAGCATTGTTCATATAAAAAGAGCAGGCACAGATTTGTTTTCTTTATGTGGGAGAACATACACTATCTTGGTGATGTCTGAATGTCCCTGCCTGTTATGGTGGCTTCAAAATGGCATCATTATTTTCAAAAACTTGTCCCAGATCTCCTGAAGGGAAGATTGTGCTGTATGTGGGTGGGTGGGAGAATGGGTGGGTCTATAAATCCCCTTACCTTCTCCTGGAGCTCCATCATCTTACTGTGCCCCCCACTTGGGCACCCTATCCTAGCCAATCCTGACTTCTGGTCATTGAATCCATCTTCCAGTTCTGTGTCAGTATCTGGTTTGGTCTCACTTTTCTCATCATCGTCCCAGAATGCTGCCATCGCTGGCTGCCTACCAAACAGCCTGTAGGCCAGCTTTTCAGCATTTTCTAAACGGAGCCCAAGCTGAGAAAAGAAGCACATTCAGAACAGGCAATGAGAATTTTACAGAATTGGAATAGAAACAATCTTGGAAAGCTGATAGAAAAGCTGCAATCATAACCTCCTGGTTCCTTAGGAGTCTGGAGAAAGGGGACAGATTTGGAAAGTATCCTGAGTCCAATGTGGAAGGAATCCTATCAGCTTCAGAGGACAGAGTCAATTGAGATCTTCTCCTAGAACAATTGCACAGATAATACCAAGCATGTATATTTATCTGACAAACATTTACTAAGCACCTTTTTTATGCTAGTAACTATACTAGACCCTAGTTAGGCATAAAAAAGAGATAAAATAAAAATGAATGAATGAATGAATAAATGAATAAAGCAGTCCTTCCATGTCAGGAGCCCATAATAAATAGAAAATCCATACAAAGTGTTTTCAGTGGGCAAATGAATGTTATTAGCAAATGAAGGAATAGACCTCCTATAAGAAACAAAACTTGAACTGAACCCTAAAGGAAATTAGGGAATCTAAAAGACACAGGGGTGAGAAGAGAATGACTTCTCAGGATCATAGATTTAGAGTTGGAGGGGACCTTTAAAGGTCATCAAATTCAAACTACTCATTTGACAGATGAGGAAACTGAGGCACAGAGATGTAAGTGATGTGTTTTGCCAGACAGCTACCTAGTAAATGTCTGAGTGAGTATTTGAATCCAAGTCTCCCTAATTCCAAGGCTAGCACTCTGTCCTCTACCCTAGATATGCTGGAAAGCCTGAGCAAAGGCATGGTGACAGAAGACAGAATGTCATGTGCCCAGGAACAACAAAACATCCAGTTTGGTTGGAATGTAGAGCACATGAAGGGAGTAAGGTAAAATCTATCTGAAAAGGTAGCGGGGAGCCAGCTTGTAGCAGGCTTTAAATGAAAGGATTGGGATGAAAACTTGCTAGATAAATCATGAAAAGGGTGAGCCTCAGTCTCCTCACCAATAAAATGGAGATAACAATATTTAGACTACCTAGCCACAGGTTCACTATGAGGAAATTATTTTTTAATAAGTAAGGGTAATACTAATGGCTGGTATTTAAATATCACCTTTAAGGTTTAAAAAGTACTTCTACATACATTTTTTCATTTGGCCCTTACAACAGGTCTCTGAGGAAGGCACATATAAGTATCCCATACCACAGAGAAGGAAACTGAATCTCAAAAAGTGATTTATTTGCCTATGGACACACAGCTAGTGAGCATTAGAACCAGAACTCAACCTAGGTCCACACATCTACACTATCCATGACCTATCTGGACCTCACAGGCTCATGGGATCAAAGTGACCTTAGAAGTCATCTGGTCTAATTCCATTTTACAGGACAGGAAACTGTCAGGTGGATAGGAGGCGCAGGAAACAGAGTACTGGCCCTGGAGTCAGGAGGACCCGAGTTCAAATCCGGCCTCAGACACTTAACACAAAAACTAGCCATGTGACCTTGGGCAAGTCACAACCTCAACTGCTCTCCAAAAAGCAAAAAAAGAAAGAAAAGGAAACTGTCACACCCAGAGGTGAAATGACTTGTCTAGTGTTGGAGGTGAGAGTTTAATATTTGATCTTATTCTCCCTCCTATATTCTGTCATTAGACAAAGTGGCCTTCTCTCTCTGTTCCTCATTCATGATACTCCATCTTCTGTCTCCTTGCCTTTGAAATGGTGCCTGGAATACACTCTTTCCTTATCTCTCCTTCACAAAATCACACTTTTTATTTGAGATGAAGTTTAAGCACTCTCCTTCATGAAGCCTTTCTTGATTCCCCAATTACTAGTGGTCTCCCTTTTGAACTACCTTGTATTTTATATCTAAATATAGGGGTGGCTAGGTGGCACAGTGAATAGAGCACTGGCCCTGGAGTCAGGAGAACCTGAGTCCAAATCTGGCCTCAGACACTTAACACTTACTAACTGCGTGACCTTGGGGAAGTCACTTAACCCCAATTGCCCTGCCCTTCCCCCTCCAAAAAGGAAATAAATAAATAAATAAATATCTGTCTAAATATAATGTATATATAGATTTCTAGATATCTAGCTATCTATACATATATAGATATATATGTCTATATAAATATCTATACATATATAGATATATATGTCTATATAAATATCTGCATCTATCTGTATCTAGATATAGATATCTATATTTATGGATATCTATATTGAGATAGATATAATAGAAATAAATATTAACTTTTAAGTCATATTTATATATTTATTATTTTAGTGATTTATATTTAGATATGCTTAGATACTTTATATATTATATTTATATATTTTTATATTTTTCTGTTATCTCTCCCTCACCCATTATAATATAAGTTCCTTCAATAGTATGTTACAAGAAATGATGAACAAGATGGTTTCAGAGAAATGTGGGAGTACTTATTTGAACTGATACAAAGTGAAGTAAACAGAACCAGAAGAACATTTTGCATAGTAGCAACAATACTGCAACAATTACTTAGCTTGATTAATTAATAGGATGATTGATTAATAGGATGATCCAATACAATTCCAAATGATGAAAAATGCCATCCACCTGCAGAGAGCTGATAAACTCTGAATGCAGACTGAAATATGATTTTTTTCACTTTACTTTTTCTCACCTTTTTTGGCAACATGGCTAATAAAGAAATATTTTTGCATGATTTCACATGTGTAATTGATGCAATATTGCTTGCCTTCTAAATGGGAGATAGGTAGGGGAAGTGAGAGAAAATATGGAACTAAAAAAAAATTTAATGAATATTCAAAATAAATAAATAACAATTAAAAAAAAAAGAATGTAAATTATTTGGTACAATGAATAGAACACCAGCCCTGGAGTCAGGAGAACCTGAGTTCAAATCCGGCCTCAGACACAGGACACACTTACTAGCTGTGTGAATTTGGGCAAGTCACTTAACCCGAATTGCCCTCCTTTCTCCCCTCAAAAAAAAAAAAGCCAAAAAGAATAGGGCAGCTAGGTGGTGCAGTGAATAGAGAATTGGCCCTGGGGTCAGGAGGACCTGAGTTCAAATCTGGCCTCAGACACTTGACACACTTACTAGCTGTGTGACTTTGGGCGAGTCACTGAACCCCAATTGCCCTCCAGAAAGGAAGAAAATAAAAGAATGTAAGTTCTTTGTGAGTAGGGATCATTTTATTCCTTGTAGTTGTACTCCCCAGCACTTCACATGGTGCCTAGTACATCACACATTGTATGTACTTGGTAAACGCTTATTGATTAGTTGACTGAATGCCCGGTCTCTAATTTTAAATCTAGTATTCTTTTTTCTGTGCCATCCTGCCTCATTGAGACCTCCCTAGATGCCTGTCCTATAATTTCCAGGAGAGATACTATGAAAAGTGAAACAAATACTGGCCTTACCTCCAAAATGTTGGCAGCACGGCCCATGATGTGGACGGTCAAGTTGGCCATGATGGAGCGGGGGAGGAAGGAGGCTGGTGAGAATAGCAGAGTGGCCTCCAGATTGGCTCCCATACTGCTGGAGGCTGGAAGGGAAGAGATTAAGGCCACAATTCACACCTCCCTTCTATAACAAAGCAGTGTTTTAAAGCAACCAGTTGATTTTGAAACTGGATTTAATGCAATAAGGGATAGAATCAGCCTTTCCACAAGTCCTGACAGTGAAAAGGGGACAGTCTTTATTTCAGTCCCCTCTGCTTCTCTCCTAGGGTAGAGAACGATGTCTAAGGAGGTCATAGTGACAAAGGCTGGAGAAATAATAAAGGGAAAAGAAGGAAATGCAAGTCATTAATTCAATGCCCATATGTATGTTAGTTGGACTAATGGGGTCCAAGTGTGGCTAATCAAAAAATACTAATAATCCCCAATTCCAACAAAAAGTCCCTGGTCAAATGCAAGTATGGGTTGTAGAGTGGTGTAGTACAAAAAGAATTGTCTTTAAATCAGGAAGACTTAGTTTAAGTTTTGTTTCTAACACATACTGGCAACGTGATGAGGACAAGTCATACAACCTCTCAATGTTCCAGAGAACTCTAAAAATAGGTGCTGATCTGTATTAATAGAGGGGGTTTTCTCACTGGGAATACCCTATACCAATAAAATCACATGTCTGATCCAAAAGTAAACTGATTCCAATAAGAAACGTTTCACAGAACAACCCAGTTCTCATGTTAGCCAATCTCATGAATGCATTCATTCCATAAATGTTTATTGAGAGTGCCCTCTAACCAAGTGCCTATATTAGGTGCTAAGGAAGATACAGAGATAAATAAAATCCAGTACCTTCCCTTGTGAAATTTACAATCTACTAAGAGACACAAGATATAAACAAATAACTACTAGAAAAAAATAGAATGTGGTAAGTGCATCCAAAAGGCATGGAGGAGAAAGAAACTTCAGGCTGGAGGGATCAGGGATAACTAGGTAGAAGAATCATCATTTATGTTGAACCTTGAAGTAGGGATAAAATTTCAACAGGCAGAGATTGATGAAAGATTCCAAGTGTGAGCAAACTCAGCAAAGAGTGGAACATATTCAGGAGACAATAAATAATAGTTCTTTTTGGCTGAGGTGTAAAGTCTATAAGAGAGTAAAAATATAAAGCTTAGGAAAAGGAGGATGGGGCCAGGTTGTGAGGGTCCAAAATGGCAGGTTTCCATCAAACCTTTTCCAGGAATTGCTAACAAGGAAAAAAAGTAATCTGATTGGGTTGGATCATACCTGAGCGAAAGGTTATATCTGAATAGGAGGAATGTTTCCAGGTCTCAACTTCGAATTCCTGGCTGAGGATGTCATCAGGGAGGGAGTCCCGAAGGGAACGTTTGAAGGGGTCATCAGTCTCCAGCAGCTGAGAGAGATGGCTCCAGACGAAGGTTCCCACTGGAGCCAGAGAGAGGCAAGATGAGAAATTGGATAATCAGTGAGGAAGAAAACAACATACTTACAAAGTTAAGTCTGGGCGCCATATTTTGGGAAGAACATTGAGAAACTGGAGGTCATCCAGAGGATGACATAGCAAGATTGCCAGTATCCTTGAGACTGTGCAATATAATGATCAGGTGAAAGAACAAGGGATATTTAGTCAGAAGAAGAAAGGCCTCAAAGGAGACAGGAGGTGTTTCAAGTTTTAGAAGAGTTCTCATGTGCAACAAGAACTTTGGCAGAACCAGAACTAATAGGTAGAAGTTGCAAAGAAACAAAGTTAGACTCCATGTAAGGAAAAACATTTTAATAGTTGGAGTTGTCAAATGGTGGAATGACCTGCCTTGAGAAATAGTGGGTTCCCTCTAACTAGCTGTCATCAAAACAAGGGCTCCATGATGGATTGATGGGATGTTGGGTTCAAATTAATTGGAAACATTGGAGAAATTCTTATTCAGGGATGGGCTGAACTAAGCAGCCTCTGAAATCCTTTCCATCTCTGAAATTCTATGATTCTAATGAAAGACATCAAGCAACTCAGTACCCCCACTCTGGAAAAAAAAGATTCTATATCCCCAACATACCAGTAACTTGTTTCCAAAGCCAGTGCACTCACCTGGAAAAATAGAAGCCAAAGGGCCTCTCTTAAACCTGGAGATTTACTTCATAATTGGGATCTTGACACTGCTTTGTGTCAGTCCAGCCTTAGGGTAAAGAGACTCATGGTCTCTAAGACATTTTGTGGAAGAAGGATTCTCTTAGTTTTGGGGGTGAAGTAGGAATCTGAGTGTCTGTGGATGTCTGGCTATTGTGAGGCTCAAATGAGATAATTTAGGATAGAAGAGTTAGAATTGGAAGGGACCTCTAAAATTATCTAGTCTAATCCTCTAGATGAGGGAGATGAAGAGCCAAGAACCAGAGAGATTATGCTGATTATTATCATTTGGGGAAAAACCAAAACTATAAAGCACTATTACAAGTATAGACAAGAAGTCAGGATACCATGTGTTTGTGACCAAGGACAAGTCCCGACATCTCAGACTTTAATATCCTCACCTATAAAAATGGGAGGTAACCTATAGCCTATATACTCTCTCAGACTCTTTTCACCTGAAGGTCTACTACTTTTTTTATGATTCTTACTTATAATTATTATTACTTCAACATTATTTTGCTCTATATCAGTCCCAATGTGATCCATTTCCATTCACCAAGCACAGCCTACTTGATGGTCTTTGTAGACCTGGCCAACTAGATTCCAGTGATTGTCATTACACCTTCTAGAAATACTGTTTTTCCAGTCTAGAACTGGCTGGCTCTTCTCCCAGGCACTGTGAGGGGAGCCAGTTACTGACCTTGGGTAGACTTCTCTGCTGCCTGAGTTTCACGCACCAAGGCAAATGCTTCCTCACAGGGGCATTTCATAAAAAAGTAGTAGGCAGTTATGCGAATCTCAGCATCTTCTTCCGTGGCTTGGTATAGTTGGGCAAGCCCAGCGCGCTGACAAGCAAATGGTAAGGAACCAACACAATTTAAATTAATGGTAATGATATGAATGGCTTCACATGTGTGGAACACTCGGCAGTTTATAAATTCAGTTCAATTCAGCAAACACATTTTAAGGCCCAAGGTCTAACAGCTAGGAGCCAAGACAAAGCCAAACCTCAGACTTGAACCTGGGCTTCCAGGTCAGTGAGAACTGCTTTTCCCCCACTACAACACAGTTGCCAACAAGCCACAGTGACCATAAAAGAAGCTCACGTTCACAGAGCAAGGGATCCTCCGAAAGGCCTGGATTGCAGCGAGTCGAATTTCAGGGGCATTGCTTTTCATGGCTGCACAGGAGCTCAGGACGGGAGCTAGAGGGGCGGCTGCCAAGCCTGCATTGCCAATGGCCTTCAACATGAGCTGGAGCTGAAACAAAATGGACAAGTATGTCAGGAGCAAGGCTAAAAGTTAGGGACATGGACCAGCCCCTACCTGTCCCACAGAACCATAACTAAGATGGAGTCACTGAGGTGCTTCCCCAGGGTGAGAGCACTTCCTTCCCAAAGCAAACCTCCAGCCAGGAAAGGGGGGAAGGAGATGCCAGATACTGGCAAGCTGATCCCAGGATAAGGAGGAGGCAGGGATGGGACCTGCTGAAGAGATGCTATTCCTCCAGACCAGATGTAGTATAAGGGTTCAGAAGTACCCAAGTATCCAGGGGATGATTAGCAGGTGGAAATGAGTCCCCTGAGAACCACTTTTCAGCCAAAAAAGGGAGCCCTGGTTTCTCTGAGGAGGGGTATGTTCTCCAAACACTGCTTCACTCATGAAGAGAGGTACCAAAGGTATAAATGACAGGCTAAGAAGAGGTCTGCCCAAGGAAAGAGAAAATTTTGAAGGACCGAGCCTTCAGAGGACAAGGATTGAACTGCTGTGGGGCAGAGGGCATCCCCACCCACACTGTGTTCAGTCCAAGGAGAAGGCTAGCACAGCCCCAGCATGAGCTACGGACTAAGAAGCATTCCCAAAACTGATCTGGTCCAACTTCTCAGAATAGCTTGTGACAGTTCAGCCACCACTGTGGCCATTGCCCTATTTTCTTCCCCCCCCAGACAGTGTTACATTAATCTTTCTCATCATACCTTGGTGTCAGTCCCTCCAGGATCCCGATCACCTTACCCGGCCACTGTCCTTAGAACCTTGAGAGCTACAGTTCTCTCCTAAGGCTTCTTTAAGGATCTTCATTAATGAACTCACTCCTGGGAGGCGCTCACAGGCCCCACCTGCCATGCAGAGGCTGTGCACCAGGGCAGAGATGCTGAGGAAAGCACTGGAACTCACTGCTGGGGTCTGCAGCAAAGGCTGGAAACGGAAACAGACTCCAGTATCAGAGGCCTGTTCCTCATACACAAACACACAGAGACACAGATTTCAGACTGAAATCAGGTAGGCCTCACAAGGGGTCAAGTGAGAAACAGTCAGGGGAATGGACTGCCCCCTATCTCTGTGCCACTTGATGGGGTTATTATTCAGAGAAGAAAGATTTCCCTGAGGGAGAGCATCTTCACATTGCAAGATAGATATCATCTATATGTATGTATATAATTAACATATATGATATATATAAACTTTATATATGAAAGTATATTAAATGATATATACATAGTGTTTACATATGTAAAATACATATGACAGATTATATTTCACAAATCTTTTAATATATATTATGTGATATATTTTGTATAACATCTTTTTATTATATATTTTGACATTTTAACATATCATACATTAAATGTATATAATGTATATATAAAAAGCACTTTGCAAATATTTTTTTAAAAAATTTTACTTTGCAAACTTAAAAATCCTATATGAATATTACCTATTTTATTATTAGTAGTAGTACTTCTCTCACTAATTTGTACATTTCTTAAGCACCAACTGTGTCCCAGGCATGATATTAGGAATAAAAGTGAAAAAACAACATTCTCTGCACTCAAGGACCTTATAGTCTATTAGGGTAAACAACACAAAAATAGAAAATGAATTCTAAATTCTAAATGAATTCTATGTGAAGTCATTTCCAGGGGTAGGACATCAGCAACTGAGGGTGGGAGAGAGGAAGCAATCAGGATGGGCATCCTGTAGGAGGAGGTGGTTGTGTTGTGCTTGAAAGGAAACTAGGCATTCTAAGGGCAAAATAGAGGGAAGAAGGGCATGCCAAGCTTACTATGCAAAACTATAGAGTCAGAGGATGCAATGTCCATGTACTGGTAACAGTGAGCAAGTCTTGAGACTGGACCACAGAGTGTGTGATAGAGGATAATGTACAACAAACCTGGAAAAAGAGGCTGGAGACAGATTGTGATGTGTTTTAAAGCCAGAGGAGGAGATACATCATTTTAGAAGTAAGAGGCAGCCTTTGAAGCTTCTTGAACAACTCGGTCAGAACTGTGCTTGGGGAATATCAATTTGGTACTTGTTTAGAAATCAGATTGGAGAGGGAAGAGACCCAGGTCAGCGGTGATAAGGGCCTAAACTAAGGTGGTGGTTCCTATACTTATCATAATCTACTTTGCATGATGTATTTCTTGGCTGTATAGTAGAGTGAATAGAATGCTGGTTTAGGGAAGCCTGGGTTCAGATTCCACCCTAGATTTACACTAGCCATTTGACCATGGGCAAAAAACTTAACCTGCTCCAGAATAAGTTTTATTAGCTAAAAATGGGAATAATCGTACCTGTAAGAGACAGGGTAATTTTGAAGATCAATTGAAGGAATATATGTAAAGTGCTTTGCAAACCTCAGAGTGCTATATAAGCAGCAGCTAGCTGGTTCAGTGAAAAGAGTGCTGGACCTGGAGTCAGGAAGACTGGAGTTCAAATCCAGCCTTAGTTACTTACTTACTCCTGGACAAGTCACTTAACCTATTTTGCCTCTGTTTCCTTGGCTGTAAAATGGGGATAACAATAGCATCTAACTATTAAGAGGATAAAATGAGATAGTATTTGTACCTTAAGGTGTTATATAAATGCTAGCTATTGTTATATCCCGTCTGAGTCCTTTTGCTCTCCAGACTAAGCAGTACCAATTCCTTCACCAATCTTCATGCAGTACTGTTTACCACATTCCCCCGCTCCTTTCCCATCACCCCCATCGTTGTGGTTAATTGTCTTCGTCTGGACTTCCTCCAGTGTGAGTGTGTCCTTCCTAAAATGTGGCATACAAAATAGATCAAGATATCCCCAATGTGATCTGGGACTCTCATCTTTTCCCTGATTCTGGACACCTTTATTGTTGGTCAGTCTTTTACAGTCATGTCTGACTCTTCATGACCCGACTTGGGGTTTTCTTGGCAAAGATACTGGTGTAGTTTGTCATTTCCTTCTCCAAGTTATTTTTTTAACAGATGAGGAAACTGAGATAAACAGGATAAAGTGGCTCGCCCAGGGTCACACAGCTAGCATGTGTCTAGATTTGAATTTAGGAAGAGGAGTCTTCCTGATTCCAAGTCCAGCGCTCTATCCACTGAGCCACCTAGCTACCCCAATTCTAGGCACTATTCCCCTCTTAATATTGTCAGTGTTTTTTTGGTTGCCATGTTGCACTGATATTCCATGGATATTTTCAGAAATGATACTGAAAACCTCCCATTATAGGGGAACACAGCACATTCTTTTTCCCATTAACTTTGAGAGTGTCTCATAGACTACTGGCAGTGTAATTTAGTGATTATCTTGTTGGACTTGGAGTCAGAAATGCCTAGGTTAGAATCCTGCTACAGATACTTATTTATCTGTTTGAATCTGGGCAAGTGATTTAATCTCTCTGGGTCTCAGTTTCCTCATCTGTAAAATGAAGGGGTTGGACTCAATGACCTCTAAATCTATGATCCTATGACTAAAAGATAGAGGGAAATTCTATACATCCTGACATGAAATGATTAAAATGTGAATTATGCGCAAATACATGGAGAAATTGGTGCTGTGAGTAGGGGGATCAGCAACACTAGATATTTTTTAACCTGGGACCCCAGGAATGCTATAGCACAATTCCCTTCATGCACAGACTTCAAAAAACCAGAACAGAACAAAACTAGGAAACGTCAAGGGATTCGTTCTGTCCTTTCATCATTACAGTCATCATCCAATCTCAGAGCGATTTTAGTTTTTCACACGCACATCACATTTTTATTTTCTGAATTGATACAAAATGGTCACTTATTCACCTCTCATACCAGATGTCAAATTTTCTGGATTCTCATCCTGATTCAGGTAAGCAGTCTCAGTCCTAAAGTGGCAAAATGTGCATACTTCCTTTCCAATTCATATGACTAGCTTTCATCTGATTTATCTCAATTACTTGAACAAAACTGCATTTGAAAAACTAATACCCCAAGATAGCCCCATGTTGAATAACAACCCCCTTCAATTATCTTTTTTATATTGTAATTATAATAATTTTACATTTATTTTCTCTTCTCTTAATGGATATTCCTTACAATAAAGGAATTTCTCTTCCTAAGCTCCCATTGGAAAATCTGTGTTATTTTATAAGCCCTTTCTTTACCCCATATAATCTACTGGAGATGAACTTTACACAAATGTCTGTATTCGAATCCTGGGTCTTCAAGAATATAAGCCTCTCGAGGGCACGAACTTTTCATTTTTGTGTTTGTATCCTCAGGACCTAGCACAGTACTTGATACATAGGTAGAGCTTAGCAGATACTTGGTGAATTAAATTGAATTCTTAATTCACTGTTACATGGCCTTTTTAAGAGTTACAAAGTGGGAGAGCTAGGTGATGCAGTGAGTAGAGCACCGGCCCTGAAGTCAGGAGGACCTGAGTTCAAATCCGGCCTCAGACCCTTAATACAAAAACTAGCCGTGTGACCTTGGGCAAGTCACTTAACCCCAATTGCCCTGCAAAAAAAAAAAAATTAAAGTACTCTTAAGGGGCAGCTAGGTGGCGCAGTGAGTAAAAGCGCCGGCCTCGGAGTTGGGATGACCCGAGATCGAATCCGGCCTCAGAAAATGAGCACCCACGCATAAATAATGACTAGCCATGTAACCTTGAGCAAGTTACTTAACCCCAATTGCTTTAAAAAAAAAAAAAAGACTTACAAAGTGATTTCTCTATAACAAACTGGAAAGGCAAATAGAGACGATAAAGTAATTAATCAATGGGCTTTTATTAAGCTCTTCTATGCTTCAAATACTGTGATAGGACTAAAGATGGAAAGAGAAAAATTAGAGTCCTTAGTTTCAATGAGCTTACATTCTATCATCTCAGAAAACATTCCCTGCTGCCTACAACTTCAGATATCTTTTCTCCCTATCCCCTTGCTCCCCACTTTCCTAGGTTAAAATAGCAGCTAATGGGACCAAGCTCATGAGCTACAGTTCAAATTGTGTTATGGGAACAGAGACAGGATTAGAGGCAGTTCTCTAGAGTAATTTATCTTAGATGTGCTCTTTGGCAGCCTGGACACATCCTGATAATGTAGTGGAGACAGAAAAATATAATTGGAGCTCCTTGTCCCCAGGCTTCAATTAGGACTCAACACCTAATACTCTATCCAAGGTCCTGACCTCTACTGAGACTCTTGGTCAGCCATGAAAACTTGAGAAGGAGACTTCTGGAGAGCAACACAGATTGATGCTTTGGGAGAGGAGATGGAAAAAAAGGCAGAAGGCAGTTATTGGAAGAAAGGGAAGGGGGTAAGGCTAGAAGTATACAATCAAATCAGAAACAGGGAGGAAAATTGGACATCAAAACTATCACTTATGGGAACCCTCTGCCCAGTGTTTAGATATTGTCACACACAACTGGTATTCCACACTGTCAGGAATGCTCTCCCCTCCTAATTTTAGAGTTACTAAAGGTTCCCATGCAAATGACAAGGATAGCCTTCTTCCCACACCCAGATCAGAGAGACAAGCTAGAGACCAGCCCCACTTCCATGGGCTCGTCCTTCAAGATGCCATATTTAGCCAGGACAATGTCAGATCTTCTACATTCCTTTCAAATGCTTACTGAAGTTCATACATTAGGAATCATTCAATAAGGTCCACGTTAATGTAGGTATGGTCTTTTCTCATTCCAGCAATAGGCCTGGGTAATTCAGAATCATCACCAACTCCCAAACATAAATGCATAGTTGTCAGGACTGGGTAGGGGCAGGATAGTGAGTCGCTTACCCAGAGGGCATTAAAGGTTTCCCTCTGGTTCAAGTCCCAGCTCTGCCATTTATTATCTGTGTGACATTGGACAATGTAATTTCTCTGGACTTCCTTTACTCATCTATAATATGAGAGGGTTGGTTGAGAAGCAGGATAGTAAAGAAAATGGAGTCGTGGACTTAGAATTAGGAAGCCTGTGTTCCAATTCTGCTTCAGATATCTATTGGCCATGTAACCCTATATAAGTCGTTAAACTTTTCTTGGTCTAGTCCCCTCATCAAGGTCCTTTTATAGCTCTAAATCTATGATTTTAAGGGGGTAAATCCTATTCCTTCCACTTAAAATAATAGAGTAGATACAACTGCCAGATGAGCTTGGAAGGTCTGACTTTCAGTATGGCATCACAGGGATTTCTCTAGTCTGTCTTGTGTAAGTTGTCAGACTCATTGGCAGGGCCACTATGTGCCTTCTTGAATAAGCCATAGAGCACCAGGGTCATAACTAGACGAAGAGGATGGAAGCTTACTCACCAGCAGTAAATGAACCATGCCAGCTGTGGGCTGAGGGACAAATGCCAAGGACCAGAGGAATGACTCTGCCTCATCATTTTCCACATCCCCAGATATGATGAGCTCCTTCATGAGGGCAACACAAGCCTCTGTTCCACAAGAGGGCAGAGCATCCACCAGGGGTTGCCTGAAACAGCCATAGGCCAGTCAATGGTCACATCAACATAAGCCATCCTCCCACCATGATACCTCCGCAAGAATTGCGATGACTTCAGGAAATATATCCAACCTTTGGCTGTGCTTTTCTATTCAAACTGATGCTGGTGAGAAGGAAACAAGGACTGAGGAAAAAAGTCTGTTTGCACATTAAGTAAACTAGGAGTAAATTGTTTATAATTAAACACCTAATTTTGTGAGCCTCTCCCTTTTGGGAACTGAGAGCCCCTGACATTTCTACTGTTTTGAGTTGTCTGTGCCTAATGTGGAATAGTGGATAGAGTGGGCAGCTAGGTAGTACAGTGGATAAAACCCTGGGCTTAAACTCATCTTCCTGAGTTCAAATCTGGCCTCAGACTCTTACTAGCTGTGTGACCCTGGGCAGGTCATTTAACCCTGTTGGCCTCAGTTTCCTCATCTGTAAAATGAGCTAGAGATGGAAATGGCAAACTTCTCCAGTATCTTTGCCAAGAAAACCCCAAATGGGGTCCCAAAGAGTCGGATACAACTGTAAAATGACTGAATAACAACAGAAACAAGTGGGTAGAGAAGCAGCCTTTAAGTCACAAAGACCTGAGTTCCAATCCTCTCAGACATTTATTAGCTGTGTAACCACAGGCAAGTCGCTTAAACTCTCTGTGCCTTGGTCTTCTCATCGACATTCCATCTTTCAGTCTATGATCTTAGGATCTGTAACTTTATTGGGGTAAGGAAGATTCACAGTGTGGGAGCTTCCCCTAGCAATACAACTGTTCTACACTTATAATCAAAGAGCTGCTTGAGACCCTGAGAAGTCCATAGCCACAGAGCTAGTATGTGTTAGAGGCAGGGCTTAAACTCAGGCCCTCTTGACTTCAGGACTTCGTACTCCACCCCTGCAGCCTATCAATTTTCGAAATACCTTCAGATACTTGAACTTAATTGATGCTCACAATGATCCTTTGAGAATGGCAAGGCAGGCACTGTTACGCCAATTTCTCAGATGAGGAACCAGGCTCATAGCAGTAAAGTGATTCGTTCAAGTTCATATAACTTGTAAGGGGCAGAACTGGGGCTTGAATCCACCCACATCTTCTGATACCAAACCTAGTGTTCTTTCCACCAAACCACATCTACTTTGAGAGACTGTGACCAGGCTTGGAGAGTTAGAAAACAACCCTTGTTGAAAGGTAGCTTTGGATAGTGAAAAATGAATGCAAAAGTCTAGGATCTTGAGGTCACAGCCGAGAAGGGGATGAATCTCTAAGAAATTCCGTTTCTCCAAACACAAAAGGCAGCAGGACCTGAGGGTGAGCCTCTTAGACTCATTAGCACTGGCAAGTGTCAATCAAGGGCCATTCTTCCAAGAAAGCAAGAGAAGAACAGAGATGCTGCATTGTCAGAGGCAGAGCCTCCTGACTGGGACTTTGGATAATAACAACAACAAAC
This sequence comes from Gymnobelideus leadbeateri, assembly GCA_011680675.1. Classification (NCBI taxonomy): domain Eukaryota; kingdom Metazoa; phylum Chordata; class Mammalia; order Diprotodontia; family Petauridae; genus Gymnobelideus; species Gymnobelideus leadbeateri. Next base: position 75,466 of record WOXC01004561.1, on the reverse strand, counting down.
AACAACATGACTGTATCCTGTTTGTACAGTCTTCCAAAGACCTTTGTCATTCATAGCACTATGAGGACTTAGGTCTCTGAAGTAAGAACTGTGGGAAGAGATGGAAAGCTTTTGGAAGAGGTTATCTGCCTTGAAAAACTCTCAGATTAGATAAAAGCAGAGCAGTAGAGAAAAATGAATATCCCAAGAGAGGCCCCCAACCAAAAAGAATCAGGACTACATCATGATCTACCATGGTGCCCAATGGTACCCCCAAATGGCTGCTGTGATTGGCCTGGTATCATCCAAAGACCTCAGGAAGGTAGAGGGGCCAAGAGAAAGAAGGAATGAGTCCTGAGCCTTCCTTCTACATGGGCCTTAGCCCAGTGGGCAGGTGTGCCTCTTAGCAAGTCAGCTGGGAAGGCAAACTGGGTGGGGCCACCCAGTTCACCTATTCCCTCTTAGTTGTCTTCTAGTGTTTATGCTCTCTTTCTACCCATAGGTTCTATTTGCTGACCAGAGAGTTCCTGTGTATGGCAGGTTCTGATGCTAGCAGAATGACTCCAAGGCATGTTAGAAATGTGCCCTAAGCCTGCTATCATCCTCCCCCCTTCCTGAGTTCTTACTCCAGGAATGGTACCCAAGATGTATTTGAATGCTAATTCCACCTCTGCAAGAGGGTCCTCTTCTGTGGGAGGGAACAATATCATCCTTTATGTAGCTTGGCCCTTCAGTGTTCTATTCTGCAGCCGGACAGTGATGGGGTCCGTGGGAAACTCAGGCTTGCCCTGCCCGGTTTGCCGTCCTGGCAGACTTCCCAAGACACACACCAAAGTCTGAAGAGTGAGTCCCAGGTCAGTGTCACTCAGAGGAGACAAGCCGAGAGACAGATGGCAGGATGTTTTTATCTAATCCTGTGGCATCCAAGTCACACATGAGGATGGGGCAGTTCCCAAATCACCCGGAAGAATCTCAAAGCCCAAGCAAAGCCATCCTGATCTTTCCCTAGGTCCTTCACTCTGGGAAACAGCCTCTTACCAATTGTCTCTGCACTTAAATGAAGATCTTTGCCAGAGATCCATCAGTGCATCAGCAGACAAGCCCCTCAGCTTGAACACCAGCTCCATGAAGAGCTCTGCAGTCTGGGAATAAAGGAGAAAAAAATGTGAGTCATCTGGAATGCTCACTGGGCAGAGACTTTGAAAGGTCATCTTGTCCATTCCACTGCTTCCAGAACTGGCAAGAAAAATATCCATGCAAGGCTCCAGAATAGGGCAAGTCACCTCTCCCTCTTTTTGGGGCCTTGGTTTCCTCCCCTATAAAATGAGAAAGAAAGAAGGAAGGAAATAAGCATTTATTAAGGAACCATCATGTGCCGGACACTATGCAAGGCCATTTTACAAATATTATCTTATTTGATCCTCACAAAATGCCACCATTTTATAGCTGAGGAATCTGAGGCAGACAGGGGTGACTTGTCGAGGGTCACACAGCTAGCGTCTAAGTCAGGATTCTAACTCAGATCTGCCTAACTGCAGGCCCAGTGTACACCTCCTAGCTGCCTTCAGTCATTCTATTAGTCCCCTGTTTCCAGTTAGAATCACAGATTAATTGTACTAAGGGGGGATCCAAAATAGGGCAAGTCATTTCCTCCAGATGGCACTATTCAGCTAGCTGGCATAGCAAACAGAGTTGGGCTGTCGGAGCATGATTCCTCCCTCAGACCCTTAGTAGCTGTGTGACCCTGGGTAAGTTACTTTACCTCTGCCTGTCTCAGTTCTCTCATGTATAAAATGAAAGGGTTGGACCCTAAGGGCCCTTCTAGCTCTAAATCTTCGATCCTAGGGCAGTTGGACTGGCTGATACCTAAGGGCCTTTCCAATTGCTAACACCATAATACTTAAATCAAGATTCTCATTTGGTTCCCCGATTGCAAATTAAACTTCAAAATAAGTCAGTCTCCTTCATTTTAACCTTACTTGGTTTCAATAAAAATCTGAAAAATGCATCAACCATTATGAAAAACTTTGATTTCTGCCTTTTTTTTTTTGGAGGGGGGAAGGTAGGGCAATAGGGGTTAAGTGACTTGCCCAAGGTCACACAGCTAGGTTTTTTGTGTTAAGTGTCTGAGGCTGGATTTGAACTCAGGTCCTCCTGACTCCAGGGCCTGTGCTCTATTCACTGCACCACCTAGCCACCCCAAAAGTTTCATTTCTTATCCTTTGTCTGAATTGTGTTGCATGTAGTCACTCACTGTTATCTTTAAAATGCTTACAAAGAAATAACCAAGTACCTTTGGAGAAGTAATCTCTGATCTCCAAAAAGGGATTAGGAAATTTCATTATATCTTCCCATCTACAGTATATACCTTTAATCTCAAGTTTATCACCTTAACCATAGGTACAAACTAGATGGTGATCAGGGCCAGATAATAATTCACATTTTTATAACACTTTACGGTTTGCAAAGCTACCCTCTGAAGTAGGTTATGAAAATATTATGCCCATTTTACAGATGAGAAAAGAGTATCAGAGAAATTAAATGACTTGCCAGGGATCACACAGCTGGCAAATATTAGAAACAAGGACTTAAACCCTGGCCCTATCTGACTTCAGGTCCAATGACCTTTCCTCAGTACCATGCTGCCTCCAAACTCCTTATTCCTGTCTTGTCTGATGATTATCTGGGCCTCATGTGAGACCAATGTCACAACCTCAAGCAATACTGAAAGCTCCAAATGCCAGGATCCTGTAACTCTCTGGTCCTGGAACAAGCTGCTTTCGTAATTCTTTAGGCCCAGTTTCTGTGAATGGAGCCCCTGTTGTAGGTAGCTCCTATTAAGTTGGATATTGGCTAAGAAACTAGCCTCTCTCTCTGGCCCAATCCAATCGCTTTAGCCACATTGTGCTTTCTAGACTAGGCTCTTGGGGTTGTCTTTTCATAATTCCCCTCTGTGTTCCTGAACCTGAGGCTTTCACTAGCCATTCCCAAAGAGCCTACATGCTCCCTCCCAGTGTCTTCTTACTTTCCATATTCCAGCTAGCTCCAATGCTGGAGGGGCTGGGATTGGGGAACTCTACTTCACAAGTGGCATTTGCATGAAAAGTGCTCAGTTCTTCTGAGTGCTTGGCATTTTCTATGAAAGTCCTTCATCTTAGACATTGCTCTCCATTTCCTGAGATTGCTGGGCAGAAAGCCAGGATCTTGGAAAAATCAGACATGTGTTTCCTTTTCCATAGTGATTTCCTTTTCATTAACATCTTTTAGTGTTTCCTGGGTTCTGAACAGATTTTTCCTTAAAAATAACTCAACTTTTCATATTCTTTCAGATGCCAAAATCTCTCTCATGCAGGGTGCTTCATTCCATATGGATCCCCACCCAACATGTTGGGGCTTATGCTTTAGGGGAGCTAGGTAGTAGAGTGGATGAAGAGACAGACTTGATTCAGAAAAACTGGTTTAAATTCTCCTCCAGCCACTAACTAGCTGGGTAATTCTGTGTAAGACACTTCATCTCTCTCAGCCTTGGTAAACTCATCCATGAAATGGGAATATTAACAGCACGCACCCCCCAACAAGGTTGTTGTAAAGATAAAATGAAATAACATAGGTAAAGCATCTTGCAAACTTTCAGGTGCTATATAATTGCTAGCTATCATCATCATCTTCATCATCAATCAGTCTAAAACACCCAAGTGCCTACATGTCAGGCATTTTGCTAAGCATTGGGGATACAAAGAAAGGCAGAGGACAGTCCTTGTTCTCAAGAAAATCACAGTCTCATATGGGAGGGAAAATGCAGGACAAACCGCGCGCACGTGTGTGTGTGTGTGTGTGTGTGTGTGTGTGTGTGTGTGTGTATACACACACACACATAAGCTATATGGAATATATATCTTATATATTGGAAATGATCAACAAAGGGAAGGCACTAGCACACTAGCATTAAGAGGGATCCAGAAACACTTCTTATAGAAAGTGGGACTTTGGCTGGGACTTGAAGGAAGCCAGAGAAGCCAATAGGAGGAAATGAGGGGTGAGAACATCCCAGGCATAGGAGAAAGCCAGGGAAAATGTCTGAAGTCTAGAGAGGGTAACTTATGGAAGAAAGAGCCAAGAGACTACTGTCACTGGATCAAGAAACGAATGCAGGTAAGAAAGACCAGATTAGGAAAGGCTCTGAGCTTGAAACAGAGGATTTTGTATTTGATTTATTGAGTAGGGTATGGAGAGGAGCAGTGTGTGGGGTCAGGGTGACATTATTATAAGTGAGCTTTATGAATATCAGTTTGGGGACAGCTAGGTGGTGCAGTGAATAGATCACTGGCATCCGACCTTAGACACTTAACACTTACTTATTAGCTGTGTGACCTTGGGAAAGTCACTTAACTCCAATTTCCCTGCCTTCCCCCCTCAAAAAAAGACAAAAAAAATAGAACACCAGTTTGACAGTTGAGTAGAAGGTGCAGTAGTAGAGGGCAGATCCCTGCCATTAGTCCCTTCTCACTGAATGAGAGTGTGACATTTTCCAAGGGATCATTTATTCCTCTTCCCTATACCAAAATCCCAAGGATTATCAAGAGTTTTCTGGAAAGACCAACACTTAATCTCAATTTATACCTCTTTTCCCACTGTCAAGTTTGTTTCTTTCCAAGCATTCACGACAGCTGGATCCAAAACAATCTGGCATCTCTAGGCCATGGAGAATCAAATAATTAATGTTTGCTGAATGGAGCTGAGTTTGTTAATGCTCCAATATTTCTCTACAGCAAGCCAAAGAAACAGACTCACTTCCCATCTCTCCTCCCCTCATGCTTCTTTACTTTGGTCCCGCCTACTTTCCTCCACCGATTATTCTTCTCTCCATTTGCCTCATTCAATCTACATCCTCAGGATTTACACATCCATCTTGTGAAGTACCAGGCCAGACAGATTCTCTCTCTTTTAATACAAGTTTTGTTTTCTGATTAAAAAGACAAATCTCACCTCCCTCCCAGACAACTATAAGGAATCTAAAGTCCAGAGACCAAAGGGGCTGTGTCCTAGGCAACCCTGTCGGCCTTCCCGAAACCCTCTAAAGGACAAGGTCATGACAGAAGCTTGTTACTGCTTGAGGTGGTTTCTGAAATGTCATTTAAAAATGTGCCCTGTTTCCCCCTCTCTCTCCAGTCCCACCCCCTCCTGCTCAACCTAGTTAGACCAGCATTGTAGGAATCATTTTATTTTGTTGTCTAATCACTTTTCAATGGTATCTACCAAATTTCATTGCATAATCATTGCAGATTTTATGCCTAATTTTTGTAAAAAAGTGGGGTGCAACCATTATGCAAAATTTTAAAAATTGTGCTGGTATTACTTAAAAATCATTTATTACTAAACTGTCTTTGGTGTAAGATTAGGATGCAAGGAATACTCATGAATATACATTAAAATTAAAAACTGACCATGCGGGTGTGCTGAGGATTCTAGGCTCTCAGCTTGAAATGCACAAGAATATGTATCTGTATGCAGCTGGTGAATACACTGCTTCTCTGTTTACCTTTTAAGCAGCTTGACAAAGAGAATTAGACCATGTGATTATTACAGGATGGAAGGTTATAAACCAATTTTTGCACTGAAAAAAACAGGGTGTGACAAAAAAACAGGGTGTGTGCGAGGCTTATGCAGTGAAATATGAAATACGGTAACTCTTTGTAACCCACATTTGGGATTTTCTTGGCTAAGATACTGGAGTGGCTTGTCATTTCCTCCTCCAGTTCATTTTACAGATCAGGAAAATCAGGCAAACAGGGTTAAGTGGGCCACACAGCTAGTTTCTGAGGCCAGATTTGAACTCATTGAGATGAGCCTTCCTAATTCCAAGTCCAGTGCTCAATCCACAGAACCCCTTAGCTGACCTAGGAATCATTTACTTCCCCTTAAATACACTGAGTCCCACAAAGAAAACAAAGTGACCTACCGCTTGGCCATTTGCAGAGTTAACTGCCTCCGCCTGCTCTCAGTCTAACTCTGGTGCCAGAAGACCTAGATTCAATCTTACCTATGACACTATGATCTGTGTGACCTTGGGAAAGTCACTCTCCTCCTTTGGGCCTCAGTTTCCTCATCCATAAAATGAGAGGGTTGGGCAAGATGGCCTCTGAAGTCTCTTCCAGCTGTAAGATCATGGATTTGGAGCTGGAAGACGTCTTATTGACCACTGAGCCCAATCCCAATCCCTACCGAAGCCCAAAAGGTTCAGGGATTTGCCCAAGGTCACAAAATTAGTCATTATTGAAACTCAAGCTCATTGAGAGTAGATATTGCATCAGACCTCATACTTGCAACCTCGGCCCCTGGCACAATGTCTAACCTAGAGCAGCTGCTTCATAAATAACTATCGATAGAGGTAGGATTTGAGCCGAGATCTTCCCAAGTCTCATGCTCTATCCACTCCACCAAGGTGCCTTACCGTAGCCCTCTGTCTATGATCCAGTGATGCTGTGAACCCTGCTGAGACAAAGACTCCACCAAGGCAGCTGGACAGAAGCTTACTCAATCACAATTAAACAACAGAGAGGGAAAGGGGGCAGGGAAGTAATTATTAAGGGCCAGGCCCTGGGCTGAGAGTTTTATAATCATTATCTCATTTGAGGAAGCGAGCCTACATTGCTACAGGAGAGATTAAAACTGCCTCAAAAGAGGAAAAATAACCAAACATAGGTCTTCTTGTTTTTCATTTTTGTTGTTGTTTAGATGGACTCATTTGAGGTTTTCCTTCTCCAGCTCATTTTACAGATGAGGAAACTGAGGCAAGCAGGGTTAAGTGACTTGCCCGGGGTCACACAGCTATTAAGTGTCTGAGGCCAGATTTGAACTCAGGAACATTGGAGGGGGGGTGTTTGTTTTAAAGAGCATTGGTTAAGCATTTACACAGGTAGTAATTGGAAGGGCTGTGATGACAATACAATACTTCCCCTGTCCTCCAAATCCAGTGCCCTTCTGGTTGCCTTTCTATAATGAGGACCTTGGAACCAGCAACCAAGGAAAGAGAAGGCATTGTCTTTTCCAGAGATCTTTAAGGAGGCAACGGGATTGTTCTCAGACTCTTCCTACTATTATTCATTGTCAAAGGGAATAGTGGCCTGAACAAAGGACCGGTGGGGTATTCACAAATACGAAAGAATTGCAACAATTTAGCACAGTTAGTGAATGAAGCCAGAAGATTCCTAGCGAGCCATGATGTTACCTTTGAGGACCACTGTTATAAATATAACTTGTAAGGTCCCTTCCATCTCTACAATTTGTGAATGGATAGATAGATATGTAAGCAGGCTTTCAAACGTAGAACATTTTGCATATGGCTCCTAATTGGTGGAGAGGGAAGTGACTTGATCTATATGCCTGAAGGAGGGGTAGAATTAGGTGAGAGCTTTGGGGTTCCTGCTTTGGAAGAAGACTGTGGATTGGGATTGATACCAGGGAAGAGACCCTATTGCAGACATTTTGAGGTGCCCATTTTTCCTACAAGTCTGCAAGAGACCTTTCTTCTACATGACCCTGATTCTAGTTTGCTTCCTTAAAGACTCAGAGAAATTTCCTCTTTGGTGAGATCAGGGCCAGGTCACAATGAGAGAGACAGCAGAGAGATATATGCAGTGTTAGTTAAATACTTCCTTTGTGCCAGTCCCTGGGCTCTATAGAATGAGGGCTGTCCTGGATTACAGAATGCCAGTCAGTAGGGACCTCAAAAATATTTTTGTTTAAACTTTTAACAAAAATTCCTTCTACAGCACACCTTGACAAACGGCCCCTTGGCCTTTGCCCAAAGAACCTCCAGTGAGAAAACCTACTGCTCCCCAAGGCAGCTTTCCTTTTCTAATGGCTGGGAAATCTGTGGGAGATTTGGATCAGTTCTGAGCAAGAACATAGGCTAGACTAGAAGACTAGCAAAGGTCATTTTTCTGATCTAGGATTCTAAGAAAGAGTTTACCTTTGGCTCCCAGATTCTTGGGGGCTCTCTGGATCAGCTACCACATTTTCTGCAAATAATCTTTGTTATCTCATCCATAACAATGATTCCACTAGCTCTCCCCTTCCTGCCACTAGAGTGATGGCTTGGCTTTGTTCCTAGGATAATGACACTCTCCTCAGGGGGACACAGTAACCATGGGCTGTCAGCAGACAGGGAACATTGCCAGAGCTCTGGGCTGGAAATGCTCCAGGCTCCAGACTCCAAAGTCACAGCATCCTCCCTTTGCTTCCTTCCGCTGACCCACGTCCTCACTACACTTGCTCTTCTCCTATCACTACAAAGGAATCAGTCCACCTTGAGCATCAGCCAACCCATGTTGCTAGTTTTTCAAAGTCACCTTTAAAATTGCATCCACACTCAATGATGCCAAGTGTCTAGAGATTAGAGGTATTTATATAATCCATTTTTCCCCAGGTAAATGAATACATACTGCTAACCATATGATTTGGGCAGCTGGATAGAGTTCTGGACCTGGAGTCAGAAAGACTCATCTTCCTGAGTTCAAATCCAGCCTCAGATACTTCCTAGCTGCTAGAGAATCTTTGCCAAGAAAACTTCAAAAGGGGTCACAGAGTCTGACATGACTGAAAAATAACTGAACCACCACCATATGACATTGCCATTAGAGGAAACACAGAGTTGTAGAATATAAAGAGCTCGGATTGGAGTGGAAGGACCTGGGCTTAAATCCTGCCTCAGTTACTCTAGACAACTCACTTTAACTCTAAACAACTGTAGAAAATTATATACTAAAAAATAGTTGCCAAAATGCATTGGTAAAGAGGGATTCCTCACTGGGAGTTTCCAAGCAATGAAATTACAGGCTTGAACCCCTCATTCCCACCCCAAAATTAAAAAGCCCAGTTCATAGATACAAGAAATTTTAGGCCCAAAAGACAGTCCAGCCCCCTTCGTCACTCAGATGGAAAAAATTCAGGCCCAGAGAAATAATGATCATACTAGTTCTCTGGTCAGAAAACTTGGGTTCATTTCTCACCTCTGCCTAGTACCTCTATGACCTTGGTCAAGTCACTTACTATCCCTAGGCCCCAGTTCCCTCATCTGTAAAATGAGGGGTTTGGGATAGGTCTCTTTAGATCTGTGAGCCTCCAGTCACACAGTGAGTTAGTGGTAGAGCCAGGACCAAGCCTCAGAACTCCTGTCTCCCAGTCTCTTGGCTTTTCACTTAATCCAGTTTGGTTTCTTAGGGAGCAAGGGAGCAGCTGGCTCTGGAGGTCGTTTACTTTCAGAGGCAATCAATTTAACAGTAGTGTGGGCTCAGGCATTTCATTTTGATGCACAAGCTGAGGAAGGGGCTGTGCACTCTGGGAGGAGAGAGCTGGGCACTCTGGGAGGAGGAGGGTCCATGCAACAGGCTTGATGGGACAGAGAACAAACAGTTCCATCCAAACCCCTCCCCTGTTCCTGTGTATGAAATGAGGCTCCTGTCCAGGGAGCTGCCTGGAGGAAATGAACACAGCCCTCCGAGCCCCAAATGGGCAGTCCCAGAATCCCAAAATACCTCAGCTTGTTTCAACTACACTGCACTCTCTGAAGCCCCATGGCTCCTTGAAAGCACCAAGTGAAGCAGGTATTTATTTTGGAAACTTGATGTGTCAAGGATAAATAAACAGATGTGTGTTTGAATCCTCTCAAGCAGATGTGTTGGATCAGAAAGGGAGTACAGAGCCCCTTTCTCTGCCCCACACACTCCAGGTCTTGCATGGGAAAGTGTACACAGTCAGTACCATGAATGACCATTTGTTGCAAAAAGACTTCATATAGTAACCATAACCAACATTCAGATTTCACTTGTAGCTTTGCTTCTAAAGCAGCTTCACACACACGCACACACACACATCTTATCCTCCCAACATGGATAAGGGCAATTATGATTATCCCCATTCTACAGGTAAGGAAACCGCAGCTGATAAGAGATGAGCTAGTAAGGAGGTGAAAGACTTGAATTTAGGTTTGCTCACTGTAAATCAGTCCTCTAACCACTCTGCTATATGGACTCTCTAATAACAGAGACAACACTTTATGGTTACCCAGGTCATCTATTTTGACCCTCAGAATGCCTCTGGGAGGCAAGCAGGTCAGGCATCATTATCCTCAAAGGACCTCACTGTACAGAAGAGAAAACAGAGATACAGGGACCTGACCAGGGTCACACGGCTAGTCTGAGGTGGGATTTCTAGGTCTTCTCAATGCCAACTCTAGCGTTTTATATCCTCTGCCATGCTGCCTCTCCTTTGAGGATGTCTAAACTGAAACTTAGATGAAGTGATTTTTCCAGTTTCCACTGGGGCTCTGCTTAGTTTTCTGGATCCAAAAGGTTTGCATGACACTTTACTCTTTCAAACACACATATGTCTATTTGCATGATACCCCAAAGTCTACAATAACACAATATGGCAGAGGTGCTCTTATGGAATATAACACCCAAGACACCCATGGTGGCTCATCTTAGTAAATAATAGAGAAGATCAGCAGCTAGGTAACACAGTGGAAAGAATACTGGGCTTGGGATCAGGAAGACCCAAGTTCAAATTCAGCTTCAGGTACCTCCTAGCTATTTGACCCTGGGTGGGTCACTTAACCTCAGTTGGCCTTAGTTTCTTCATCTTTAAATTGGGGATAATAATGGCAATGGGTCATGAAGAGTTGGACATTTCAGAAACGACTGGACAACAATGTGCCTGCCTCCTAGAATTGTTATGATTAAATGATACTTTTATATGATACTTTAATCACTTTAAAGTATCATATAAATTATTATATAATATATTCATATATTATATATTAATTATAATGTTATTCATATTTATATAATGTTTTAAGATTCATGTTTTGTTATTTAAATTTGTAATCATATACAGTTGTAATAAATGATATATTTATGTAGCACTTTGCTAACCTTAAAGTATCACAAATTATTGTTATGTATGAATATATAGTAATATATTATATATTAAATATATATAATTGTAATATAATGTTATATCATAAATTATATTATCATTTATATAGTGTTTTAAGGTTCACATTTTTATTATTTAAATTTGCAGCCATATACAGTAGCATCAGGGACAGCTAAGACTCATCTTCCTGAATTAAAATCCAGCCACAGATACTTCCTAGCTGTGTGACCCTGGACAAGTCACTTAAACCTGTTGTTTGCCTCAGTTTCTTCATCTATAAAATGATCTGGAGAAGGAAATGGCAAGTACTCTAATATCTTTGCCAAGAAAACCCCAAATGGGGTCACATAGAGTCAGGGACAATTAAAAATGACTCATAGTAGCATTGCCATAAGAATCTTGCCATTAAAAAGCGGCTTTGTTATCATGGAACAGACTTGAAAAGTACTTTGGATACTGACCACTTTCCTTAAGGCAGGAAATGAAGACACAAAGCTGGGGAGAAGAAATACTGAGTGTGTTATCACTTCTTAGTCAATTTCTAGAATTCCTCCCTCTGAGGGCTGGGGTGGCTAGGTGGTGCTGTGAATAGAGCACCAGCCCTGGAGTCAGGAGGACCTGAGTTCAAATCTGGCCTCAAACACTTAATACTTACTAGCCGTGTGACCTTGGACAAGTCACTTAACCCCAAATACTCTGCCTTACCCTCTCCAAAAAGCAAAAAAAAAAAAAGTGTCTGAGACCAGATTTGAACTCAAGTCCTCTTGACTCCAGTTTTCTATTCTCTGTGCCACCTAGGTGCTTCAAAATCCACCTTCTTGTAGGCTACAGAGGATTTTCCTTTATATTGATCTCAAGGAATCTCATACCTTTATAGCTAGTCAAGGGTGTGCCATGCCAGCTGAACCAGCTCAAGAAAGCCAATTACTAAATTTTCTATGTAAGCATTTATACCCTAGAAATCAGCAAATGCTACAAATTAGGGCTTGCTTTATTGATTTTTTGATTGTCTAGAGCTGGGTTCTAGACTTAAGAAGGGCAGCTAGGTGGCACAGTGGATAGAGTGTCTGGAGTCAGGAAGCTTCCTCTTCCCAAGTTCAAATCTAGCCTCAGACATGTACTAGCTGTGTGACCCTGGGCAAGTCACTTAACCTTGTTTGCTTCAGTTTCCTCATCTATAAAATGACCTGGAGAAGTAAATGGCAAACCATTCCAATATCTTGGCCAAGAAAACCCCAAATGGACTCAGGAAGAGTCGGACATGAATGAAAATAATTGAACAACAATAGCAGACTCAAGGAAGTGATGGAGAACATGTTTATAATGAAGAATAAATTAAATAATGAAGAAAATTAAGTTAAATATCAAATTAGATCATGAAGAAAAATTAAATAATATATGTATAAATGTCATATGTACATTTTTTTTCTGGGAAGGTACTCCCACCATACTCCCATCCCCAGGTGACCCATAGAAGACTCTAGGAGAGGGCTACAAAAGTCAGCTTACCTCAAAACTTGTGGCCTGAGCCAGGCACAGCTTCCTCACAGATTCGGCTGCATCAGCTACCTGGGACTGGGTGGCCAGTGTCTCCCACTCATACAGCAGACTACTCACATAAAATTTTCCATGATCTGCTTTGGAGACAAGAAACCCAGATAGAGGGAATTAATGCAATAGTTTGCAGGATACCACATTGCAACTTTCCCCATCGTGGCTTCAATATATAGCAGGTTGGCATAAGAAATTAAGTGGGAATTTGAGGAGAGTTTTGTGGAAGCCTCAGACAACACACAAATGCCAACAGATGACAGAAAAAGTTTAGAAACTTGGAAATGCATAAAACATATGTATAGTATTATATAATATCAACACGTTCTATCTTCTAATACTATAATAATTCAGACTTCCTTGCTGGTATAAAAGCAAAAGCCAAAAACCTAACTGGGGGCTAAGGGATCGGCTTGCTACCTCAGTTTACTCATCTATGAAAAGGGGGGTTGGACCAGATCACCTCTAATATTTATCTTAGCTCCAAATCAATGATCTTATGTATACAAATAAATAGGCACAAAGCAATTTTAGGAGGGCTAGCTTAATTAATCCCACACTTTGCAGTGGGGGATTAGGAAAAGCTTTGAGGAAGGGGGATTATAACAGGCTGAACCTTGACAGAAACCAGGGTGCCTTCCTAATCCCTCTGGTTGTTAGTGTTTCTCATCTTCCACCAAATTAATTTTTTTTCTTTTTGGAGGGCAGTTGGGGTTAAGTGACTTGCCCAAGGTCACATGGCTAGTGAAATGTTAAGTGTCTGAGGCCAGATTTGAACTCGGGTCCTCCTGACTCCAGGGCCAGTGCTCTATTTACTGTGCCACCTAGCTGCCCCTCTTTTACCAAATTCTTTCTTTTAAAAGTCTCTTGTGGTGGAATAGAAAGATTGTAGGATTCTGAATCAGAAGACTTGGGTTGGAATTGCCCCCATAGTTCCTGACTGGAGACTGGAGACAAGTCACTTCTCTCTGCATCTGAGAGGGAATGTGATATGAATGAAAAATCACTAGACATAGTGTCAGTGGTCCTGGGTTCAAATTCTACCTTCCAATACTCACTAGCTGTGTAAACCTGAGCAAATCACTTTCCCTCATCCTTAGGTTTCTCATGTGCAAAACGAGAAAGAGAGCATTTGTGAGAAGAGGAGGGACCTCCTAAGAGGTCCTCACAAACTCCTCAAGGCAGGAATTGTGTCTCAGACTACTTCTGTAAGTGCCTCTGGGCCTAGCACACTCCTAAGTTATTGTTGTTCATCCATCACTCTCAAAGATGACCAATGGCATCATGAGGGTGATGTCTTAATCTGCCCATGATTTGGATTTGAGTGAGGACTGGATGCCCATGAACTGGACTTGAGTCATCAGCCTCAGCCTCTCCTCCAGAGTCATCAAAGTCTAGAGTCCAACACACCGAGAGATGGCCCATGACGCAGTGGGCGTCTTTGGCCTTTCTAAATTAAGAGCTTTCCTAGGTCTCACCTTGTCAGAGGCCACATCCATCCAATGACTAATAGGCAAGAACTGAAACAAAAGATGGCCATTTCTGAGCACCCTGATAATAAATGGAAGGAAGTTAAGTAGACAATGGCACTAGACTTGGACACAAGAAGACCAAGTTCAAATTATGCCTTAGACACTCACTAACTGTGTGATCTTGGGCAAGTCCCTTACCCACTGCCTGCCTCGGTTTCCTTAACTGTAAAATGAGGCCAATAATAGCCCCTATCTACAAGGGGTGTCGTGAAGATCAAATGAAATAAATGTAAAGGGGCAGCTAGGTGGCACAGTGAATAGAGCACTGGAGTCAGGAGGACCTGAGTTCAAATACGACCTTAGACACAACACAAAAACTAGCCATGTGACCTTGGGCAAGTTGCTTAACTCCAAGTGCCTTGCCCTTCCCCCTCCAAAAAGCAAAAAATAATAATAATATGTAAAGTGCTCTACAAAGCTTAAAGCACTCTATCGATGTTCACGATTATTATTGCTAAATGCTTGTTAAATTGAATTAAAATATGAAAAAGACCAGAACATCCTCATGAGTCTGATTTTCAGTAGAGACCTATGGGAGGTAAAATGATACTGTCAGCAGAAGTTTAGCCTTGGAGTCAACAAGACCTATGTTCAGGTCGTACTTCTGACACACACTAACTCAGCACCCACAGGCTTTTCACTTAAGCTCTCAGTATCCCAAGCAGATCTCTCAGGCTGAAAGTTACAGACAAGTTGTTCATCTCCCTCCAAGGAAACAGTTTCCACACCAGGAATTCCCTACACCAGTAAAACCGCATGAGCAGAGAAAGAAGAATGTCTTAAAGCCAACTCCCATTTTTGGATTCGTCTCTAGAAACCCTTGTCCAGTTCAAGCCAAGGTGGTCCCAGCTTGCTGTCATCCACCACTGCAGACTGTGAAGCCTTCCAATTCACCTCCCTTCCCCTCTGCAACTAAGCTATATTCTAATCATTTGTTAACTCATTGCTCTGCAGTCATTCTTTAATGGAGCCCACCCACTGAATGGGAGACCAAAAGCTGTGTTCCCAAGGCTACACTGTGCTTCCATTCACATGCCTAGGGGGAAAGAAAGAAGCTGGTTTTTAGAGTCTCCATGGGAAGATTCTTAGATCTATGCTGAAATCAACTCTTCCCCCAAACAGGGAGTCTGACTGTGTTGTCTTGTAACCAGCCAGGATGGAGGAGCTCCCAAGCCCCAGGTCCTTTGTGAACAAAGGCCAACATGTTCGTGGGCATTCCCACACAAACATAAGGAGAATGTTCTAGTTACTGAAGCCAGGATCTAGGAAAATAAATAATCATTTTGCCAAGAAAAGGGAAGCCAGAGAGGTTTTCAATCCTATGAAGGCATCTCATAGCAACATTGCACCTCCTTCTGTAGGACACTAAATAAGGAAACATCAACTGAGAGCTAGATAGAACCTCAGAGGTCATCTAGAGCTACTCATTCATTTTTACAGATGAGGAAACTGAGGCCCAAGTAATTTGCCCAAGATCACAGAGGTGGAAAGTACCTGAGGCAGGAGTTAAACAAGTCCCCTAGGACTAAGTTGGATAAGGATTGTGTTTTTGCTTGTTTTTTAAACCTATCCCACCTTGTTCATGGACTAACTCTGGCTCCAGAAATGGTATTCTTTCCACTACCCTATACTGCCTCCTTGGTACTGGAGACTTTTTTCTAAGTGAACCCAAACCAGAATCCCTTGTCATTTCTGTTTAACCTTATCCTCCATCTGTCCATCCATCCACTAGAGTAACATCCAATGAGGCTACTCTCTCTTTTTTTCTATTTTTTTTAACAAAACAGTATTGCCTCCTCCACCCCACTCCCAACCCCATAGGTTTTATTTTTCTTTTTTTAGGTTCGATATACTAGGCTCCTTCAGCTATTTCCATCTGCCATGGCTTCCTAAACCCCAGCTATCCTGGCCACCTCCCACTGGATGCCCCCTCATCTGTCAATGTCCCTTCTGAATTGTTGGTTTGGGAGCTACATGTACAATCCTTTTCCTATTCTGCTTTGTCTATAGAAGTGCTCCTCCTCTTTGGCGTTTTAAATTAGAAATTAAAAATAAGATTTAAAATAAATCGTGGTACCCAAAATTGAACAAAACCTCAATATGTTCTGTACCAGTCAGACCTAGAGGTCTAAGAAGGAATTCTTATGCCTAAGGGAAATTCATTTGAATAGGATATCCTCAGGGGAGCTAGAATAAGATAGGCCAGGAATGAGGAGGCTGGGCAGAATGAACTCATGAAGCACTAGGATAAAGGTAGAATATTTTCTGGACATTTTAAGAAACAGGCTGAATTCATCATATATCTGGAATGTCTCAGGGAAGTCCTGGCCAGAGACAGAGGGAAAAACAACAATATTTCAAGACTCTTTCTAGGTGAAGAATTATGGGATTCTAGTACCTGCACCCAACGCTCTCCTATGGAGCCACTTTTGTGGGCGAGGACAGAAAACCTGCATGTCTAGATGTAGCAGTTACCTTTGTTGGACAGGGCCTGGGGCCTCATGTGCAGCAGCCTGAGCGTAGAATGTGTCCTTGTCTGCACACCATTCCCCTTCTCAGAGAAGGGTCTGACTATGTCAAACTCTGTGCAGGCTGTGTCCTCTAACAGGCCTTCCTGGAAACTCTGGTAGCATTCCAGTTTTGAAGCCAAGATTGGCTGTGGGGACTGAGAAGAGGAGAGGAAATACCTCAGAGACAACAACAACAACAACAACAACAAAACTCCAACAGAATGTGGACCCAGACCCAAGACAATGAACTCCTAACCTAGGGACCACTATGGCCAAAAATAGTTTTGCGGGGGAAAGACTTCCCATCATTCTACTGTTAGCATGCTTTTTGGGCATTGGGATGAATGCATCTATTGAATTCAGGATAGATGAAACAGGAAAGAAAAAGGTGGGGGAGGGAATCCAAGTGGAACAATTATAAAATTCAGATCTGAGCAATGCCTGAAAACCGATTGCCTAATGATCAACTACAAGTCCGTGGACAAATGATTAAGCCTGCTAGCTCCCTCCTGACAGAGAGATGAGAAACTCAGGGTACAGAATGAGGCATACAGTTTTTAGACATGGTCAATATGGGGATTCGTTTTGCTTCACTATACATGTTTGTTACAAGGGTATGTTTTTCTCTTTTTTCAGTAAGAGTGGGTGAGGAGAGAAAATAGATTTTTGTTCATTGAAATAATTTTATTTTTAAGAAGAAAATAGGTTGCATATGTTGATATGTGCACGTATATGTAGAACCTATGTGCCTGTCTTTAATTAGAGGGGAAGTATGGCAGGGTAGAAAGAGCACGGAACTCAAGGCAAGGGGGCTGGCTCCTAGTCCTGGTTCTGCACTATGTCACTCTGTGGCTTTGGATACGTTGCTTTAAGTCTCTAGACCTCAGTACTCTCATGTGTCACTGAGTCAATACGTAAGAGCAGGAGACTTAAAGTCACCATAGGACATATATTAAAAGCCTGGCTTAGCCACTATTTGTGTGGCTTTGGGACCTCCGTCTCTCCACCTGTAAAATAAGGAGTTTGGATTAATGACCCTTAAGGTTCTTTCCAACTCTGAATATAATTAATAACTAATAATTACAGATGATGAAGTTGGATGGAGGTCTAGGGGCATTTATAGCTCAATTGGTCTATGGCCCTATGGTTCTCCCAACCCTTCTGCTTTGTAGTCCTGAATGAGACCCAGGAGAACACTGTGGTTCATCCTGTGTGAAACTCACCAGAACATCTCAGAAAATGCTCCATGCTGTAGGACCACTGGAGTCTTGAATTCGACTCCAGGGTTTACCTCAGTGATTTAAGTTATAGAGGTGTTAAGTAGATCAGTAACTGTGGGGATGGGAATTGGGACCAGACAGAGAAATGGTTAAGTAGTTGTGTCCAAACAGTGGCTGACTGCAGAGTGAGCTAGATTCAATAAATTGACTTTGCAGGTCTATGGGAAACAACATATTCCTTCTTGAAAAGTCCCAGGAATACAGGTTGGGACTACAACACGGGACAATAATACTTACTGGCATTCCTGGAAGAACCTCTGACCGAAAAAAAGTAAATCCATGGTGTCGGAAAGAACACTGGTTTAAATCCTTTATTTTCAAGAGTCGGGAGCCTTTTCTCTCATATGTGGTGGGACATTTTCCCAAGATGTCAACCTAGAACCAAAGCCCTAGGTATATAAGTGATATCAAGATTTCTCTCCCTTTCTCCCCATTTCTCCCTCTCTTCTTTATTTTTCTCTCCCCCATCACCTTTCTTCCTTCTTCCTCCTTCCCTCCCACCTCCAACACACACACACACACACACACACACACACACACACACACACACACACACACACCCTCCTCCCTGTCTGACCTGAATCTCTCAGTTAGACTTCAGCCCCTCTAAGAAAAATTGTGTAGTTGGTCTTGCTCAGACAGGGAATCCGAGCTAAAAATTGGTGCTTCATTTCTCCCATTTCCTCACCTCATCAATGGTTTCTGGGATGGTGGTTCCAGGGCTGGTCTGAAGGAGACTCAAGATACCACGTTTCATGTTCACAACCCAGCTTGGATCTCCTTGTTGGGGGCAGATCTTTGGAATCTTTCCATCACGAAATACAAAGGAAAGTGGGAACTTTTCCAAAGTCATCCTAGGTGGAACCAAGTAGAATTAAGCTGACTCCACCAACCACAGTGAAGCAGGTTGGGGATCACAGAATCATAAATTTAGACCAGGAAGGGCTCTCAGAGGTGAAGGACCCAGGAGACAGCTAGGAGCTTAGCTTCTGTTTCTGATCTTTTTATAACATCTCACTTTCACACTTTCTCTTTCCAGCCTTCTTCCCTACAGTGTACCCTTCTGCCCTGCCCTTCAGCCAAGGTTTCTTTCTATCATTCTCTCTCCCTTCAATAGCTTCTGCGTCTGTTTTGAGAAATTGTGATGCAGTAGAAAAAGCAGTACATTTAGAAATAAGAGACCTTGGCTTCAAGTCCCACCTCTACTGCTTACTATTTGTGTGACCTTGGGCAAATCATTTAACATTTGGGGCCTCAGTTTCCTTTGTATAAAATGAGAAGTCTAGACTAGATGGGCCATGACTGCATTCTATAATCTATGATCTATATCGCTCCTGTTCTCATCTCTCCAAGGTCTCCCCCCGCAAAGCACAATTTTTTCCCAGTATTTTTCTGCACTCTAGACCTCTTGGACAGCAATCCCTACTGGGTCTCAGGTCACACATCTTTGCCTGTGCTGGGGAAACGCTAATGGAGTCTGACCACCCAGAAGAGTAAGTGTCATTCTCTCAGCTTCAAGGAGCCCAATGTCTTCCATCCCTGTGACTTAGCATTTCTGATGAGGAGCTCTGGACAATAGACATCACCGCCCCCATTTGAGCGGTTCCTCCCCAAGCAAGCCTTTGAGCAGAGGATCCATCTGCCCCCTCAACGTTCCCATATCCTCAGACAAAAGCTCTAACAAATGAATTTAAAATAAAAGTAAAAGAAGGAAAGCTGGGGAGATGAGGAGAGCCAGGGTTGGGCCAGCTCTGTCTGACTCTCAGCTTTGAAGTAACTGTCTCCTAGAGTCCCAGTCTTGGGGGAGGGCTGGAAAGCTGATCAGTAGGACAATACCAGGAGATTACTAGACTTGACCAAGCCAGACAATAGAATAGTTTTTCATGTGATGAAAGAGAAACAGTTCTCTAGAAAAATCCCATCTTTGGGAAGTTAGGAGATGAAGGAAAATGCAGAACTTTGGGATATTGGCTGCACCGTCCCCATGCTAGTTCTGGGACTTAACAGAAGTGAGTTTGACAGAAATGGGATTGTAAAGGCAAGGAGATGAGTTGGGCATATATGTGTGTGTGTATATACATATATATCTATACATACATACACATATATGCGTACATACATAAATACGTAAAATACAGATATAAGAAACTGGTCACATAGTCAAATAAGCATTGTGGCACTTTGCTAAGGACTGGTATATGGAGAAAGGTAAAAGACAATCCCAACTCTCAAGGAGCTCACAGTCTCAAAAATATGAGAAGTTTAGTGGATAGAAAGATGGCCTTGGAACCAAGACCCAAGATCGAGTCCTGCCTCTGACATATCCTAGCCATGTAGCCCTGGGAAAGTCATTTAACATCTTGATGACCTAATTCTCTAAGTTCCAGGCAATTGCCAATCTGCATTTTCAGAGGGAGTTTCCCCATTGGGAATTCCCTCCATTACCAAAATCACGGGTTTAGAGGTATATAAGCATCTGTCCAAGATCTGATCTACACTGTACGTTGAGTACCTTTGTGTATTCCCCTTTCTATGGAAGACATGAATCATACCTAAGCTTTATGTGATTCAGCCTGGGTCTTTTGGATGGGAATGTAGAGAGCAAAAGTTTGAGAAAAAAAAAAAAAAGAACCAGATTCCTCACTTGGGACCTGGCTGCCCTCAGTCCATGTGAGTAGGAATCCAGGCCGAGGGGTCGCTTTATAAGGAGAGAGTGAGCACTCCCTGGGCCCAGAAGTAACTCTATTATTGTAGATATTCATAACATACACATATACACAATACATATGGCTTCAACATTCAAGAAAAGATAGGGAACAAATTTCTTCCACAAGAAGAGAGGTAAACCCATTTCTCAGAACCTGACTTCTTACTGTAGCTTCTCGATTTCTACTGTTTTCACTGTCATGCAGAGAACAAGAGAACCCTGGAGAACCTTCAGCCACATGTGGCTTCAAGGCCAAGGTCGAAGGTTCTCCACACCTGGTATTCACCAACCTTCACTGAGCATTTTTTCTGCTTGGATTATGATGCTTCACATAGATGGAAGTAGGAAAACAACCCTCCTCCATGTTTCAGGAGGTCACAAGGTCCTTAAGTAGCACCAGGGGCTTCTCCCCTGGTCTAGGCACCTAAACATTCAGGGGCATTAGTAATTTGCAGAACCAATTTGGCAAGGATCCAAGTTGGGGTAGAGTTAGTCATTTCAATCCAGATGAAAGCAACCTTGGGGCTTGTTTCCTTACCTCAAACTCTCCGATTCCTTCACTGGCTCTTCCTTGGATTCCAGAGAAGACTTAACCTGAATGTCTTGGAGCTAAGACGGAAATGCTGCTAGTTAATATTTTCTTGAGAGATGCTATATTATTCAATTATAAAAGATGATTCATTTAGCTTTTAATTATATCTGCTACCATGGTAAAAGAGTCAGCATGGTACAATAAATAGGGCACTGACCTCTGAGCCAGAAAGACCAGGATTCAAGCCCTACTTCTGACTGACCCTGATCATATGACCCTGGGCAAGTCATTTTCACCTTTCAGGGCTCTAGGCAACTCTCTTAAGACTGAAAATTGTAGGGAAGGTTCCCACCTGCATTGGTAGAGGGAGTTCCCTCATCTGGGAGTCCCCTGTACCTCTGAAACCACAGCTCTGATGTCTAGGATGCTATGTACTATGCAAAAAGAGTCTTGTCTCTCTATCTCTACAGTCACCTGCTCTGGGGAGGATGCTGCTGGGAAGAAAAGAACCAGGTTGGTGATCATAAGAGCATGAAACTGCCATGGGTTTTTTTTCCCTTGGCCAAGGCTTTTAAGAGTATATGGCCACGGGGCGACTAGGTGGTGCAGTGAGTAGAGCATCAGCCTTGGAGTCAGAAGGACCTGAGTCCAGATCTGACCTCAGACACTTAACACACACAAAAACAAACAAAAAACTAGCCGTGTGACCTTGAGCAAGTTACTTAACCCCAATTGCCCTCCAAGAAAAAAAAGAAAAAGAAAAAAAAGAGTATATGGCTACCTTGGTAAGACTTTTAAAAGCCACTCATATAAGCATATTCCCAAGGGCTAAGGATCTAAAAGAAACCAGGCTCCTTTCAAGAGAGGAGAGTAGGGACTGCTAGGTAGCACAGTGAATAGAGCACTGGCCCTGGAGTCAAGAGGACCTGCGTTCAAATCCGGTCTTAGACACTTAACACTTCCTAGCCATGTGACCTTGGGCAAGTCACTTAACTCCAATTTGCCTGCCCTCTTCCCCCCAAAAAGCAAATAAATAATTTT
Organism: Gymnobelideus leadbeateri; assembly: GCA_011680675.1. Lineage (NCBI taxonomy): Eukaryota > Metazoa > Chordata > Mammalia > Diprotodontia > Petauridae > Gymnobelideus > Gymnobelideus leadbeateri. The sequence goes on along the minus strand of WOXC01004561.1, from coordinate 53,396 downwards.
TTTAAAGAGTAAAGAGTAAATACAACCCACCACACCAGGGACTAAGCATCTTCTAGTTACCAATGTCTACCACCAACAGGAGCATTCAGAGTCAGGTTTCTCAAATTGGCAAGGTTACCAAAAGGATGATATTTGAGAAGAAGGAAAGACCTCCCTCTTCTTCTACATAAGGCAGAAAGCACCAGACTACAAATCAGGAGATCTGGATTCTAGCGCCAACTAGGAAAAGGGATTCTATCTGGACTTCATTGATATAGGGAACTGTCAGATGACAGAAGTCACTCTACTAATGCACCTTCTATAAAAATGAATTAAAGTATTACCTAGAGCATTAATAGGCTAAGTGACTGACCCAGGGCCACACAGCCAGTAATTGGGGCAAATCACCTAATCTCTTTAGGTTTAAATTTCTTCATTTTCGAACAAAAAGTTTATAGTAGAGAATCTCCAAGGTGATGTTTTGTGGTTCTAAGTATTCCCAAATAGCCCTCTTTTTTTCACTCCTATGAGTTTAAAGGCAATATGAAGCCATGAACTGTTCTTAATAAACTTAGGTCCAAGGAGTCAATCAAGAGAATTATTTCCACAGAGAACATCTGGAGAAATGGGACAGGTAAGATTTGATCAGGACAGGGCATGTCCTAGTTAGGGAGAACATGGCTGGGGGCTCTGAGCAGTCCAAGGACAGACTGATGGCCCTGGACACTAGTATAGGGGAGTGGGGTGGGGAGTGCAGAAAAATAGAAGAGGAACATGAAAAAAAGAGAATAGGGGGTTTCACTATCAACTCTCCCCTCTTCGTGGGCGACTCCCAAATGAAACTCTGGCCCTGATCTCTCTCAGCTAGTGCTGAGAATCTTAGCTACATCTTTAACTGTCTGTGAAGCATTTTTCATCTGGATATCCTAGAGGCTCTTCAAATCTCAGCTTCTACCCCAAACTAAGATCGTCATTTTCTTTTTTTTTATTCTTTTTTTCTTTTTATCTATTTTAGAGAGGGGAAGGCAGGGCAATTGGGATTAAGTGACTTGCCCAAGGTCACACAGCTAGTAAGTGTTCTGTGTCTGAGGTCAAATTTGAACTCAGGTCCTCCTGACTCCAGGGCCAGTGCTCTATTCACTGTGCAAACTAGCCACCCCCATCATTTTCTTTCTATCTGAGGAGGCAGTGTAGTATAGCAGAAGGTACACTCACTGGTTCTGAAGTCCCAAGACCTAGGTTCAAATCCTGGTCCCTCAGGCACTTACTCCCTGTATGGCTTAGGGCCCTGGGGTTTGGTTTCCTCGTCCATAAAATGCAGGGGTTGGATTTGATGACCTCTCAGATCCCTTACAGCATTAAATTCATGATCTGGCACTTAGCACAGGCCTGGCACATAGTAGGCACTTAATAAATGTTTATCAACTAGATTTTCCCCAAAGTTACTACCTGTGTGCCTTTGAGCCAATGGCTTAACCTCCCTGGGCCTCAGTTTCCCCATCTATAAAATGAGAGAATTAGAATAGATGGGCTCATACCTCCAGATCTTTTATCTGAGCCCTACTCCTTCTCTTGTGACAACCTTATTTCTGTCTCTGGTTCCTGTCCCTGTCACTCAGGCATGAAACTGGAGTCTGGCTCAATCCTTCCTGGACCAGCTTGGTCCTGGGGGATCTTACCTTCCTCTGAGCTCTTCTGGTGCCTCCTTCTTGTTTGAGAACGCTTACCCTATACCCTGCCTTGGGCTTTGAATCTTTTCCCCTTTGTTTTGCTATAGCTCCCATCTTGCCAAAAAGGAATTGAGCCCTTAAAGGTACACAGCTCCTATGTATTTCTCTGTATTCCTTGGCAGATCTCAGACAGGGCTCTGCACACAGCAGGCACTCGAGAAAGGTTGTTAGTAAAATAAAACTTTTCCCACTTCACAAGTTGGTTTCAGGTTGCCCTGGGGTGTCACACTGAGGATGCCAGGAGAGACCAGGAGAAGGTTGGGGTCTGGCCCTTCCTCTGAACCTATGTGACACATGTATTAAGTCATTATTTTATAATCCTTCTAATAGAACTTCTCTGGGTACAGTTGGTGATTGGGGGAGGCAACATGATACGATGCCTCTGGAGTTAGAAGATCTGGGTTTGAGTCCCATCTTGGACTGCTTGTGTGCCCTGAGGCTCCCCTGTGACTCAGTTTCCTCATCTGTAAATGAAGGTGATGAAATAGATGGCCTCCAGGGCAACGAGGTGGCTCAGTGAATAGAGCACCAGCCCTGGAGTCAGGAGTACCTGAGTTCAAATACAGCCTCAGACACTTAACACAAAAAACTAGCTGTGTGACCTTGGGCAAGTCACTTAACTCCAACTGCCCTGTCCCCTCCAAAATGCTAAAAAAAAAAGGGGGGGAGGGCCTCTGAGGTCCCCTCCTGCCCGAGAGCTATGATCTTCCGATGTCAAGAATTTTTGTCAGTTTATTAGGAATTTCATCTTTCCATAGTTGAGCTATGTCTCCAACACATAGAGAACAAGCCCCAAGAATGACTGCTTCTGCCTGCCCCCTTGGCTTTAGTGTAGCCCTCATGGGAGGACTCCCAAGGATACTCACCCATAGCACCATGTGGCACCTGCTGATAACATCCAGGATCACCAGCCCCTCAAACCCAAGGCTGCTCTTCTGGGCCCCACTGCCCTGCAGAGAGGTACTACTGCTGGTGGAATAGTGATAGCTGTATCTGGTACCTTTGGAGAAGTAGAGCCCACCACGACCTAGGGAACAGGAGAGGGGCAGCTACAAGCTGAAATGGAACCCTGAGCAGGCCAGCCCATGGCCTCGGCAAACTTAGCTGCAGCATGGACACCATGCAACATGGCACACAGGTCTAGAAGTCAGAAAGGACTTCAGATGGTCATCTAAGCCAATTCCCTTTTTTTTACAAGTGAGAAAACTGAGGAACAGAGAGATTGAGTGAAGTCCCCAATGTTATACTTGTAGTATGTGACATTTGAACTCGGGTCGTGTAATTCTAAATTCAGCTCCCCAGAGATTATTTCTCTCTGGACTGCCATCTATCCAATTCAATTCAACAAAACATTGTCTATTTTGCTTAAGGAGAAATGTAGCCATGTACAGACACTGGCCCAGAGTCAAGAACACTTCTGAAATATACTGGCTGATGACTCTAAGCAAATCTCCTAACTTCTCCATGCTCCAGTTCTCTAAAGACTACTTGTGTGCAGAGTAATTGCCCAATTCAGCATTGGGGAAATGTGCCTCCTACACAATAGCTACTCGAATGGATCTAATTACCAAGTAAAAAAAATATTAAGCAAACTATCCTAGATATTATAAAGGCAAAGTTAAAAAGCAATACAGTGCCTGCCCTCAAGGAACTTGTAGTCTAATTGGGGGTTGGAGGGAAGAGAGGATGAGACATAGCAATAGACTGATCAACAATTATTAAAGGCTTACTAGGCAGCTAGGTAACCTAGTGGATAGAATTCTGGGCCTGGAGTCAGGAAGACCTGAGTTCAAATTCAACTTTAGCTGTATGATTCTGGGAAAGTCACTTAACCTCTGTTTGCCTTGTTCCATTGGAGAAGGGAATGGGTTGCCATTCCTTCTCCAAAGGAACAAGGCAAACCCCGTGGACAGTATGGTTCACAGAGTCCCAAAGAATTGGACACAACTGAATAGCAACAATAACACTTGATTAGGAAAATATTTGGGGGTGGGGAATGGGCAAGGTAGGCAGCAGAATGGATACAGAGCTAGCCCTGGAGTCAAGAGAATCTGAATTCAAATCCAACCTCAGACACTTACTAGCTGTATGACCCTGAGCAAGTCACTTAACCCCTATTTGCTTCAGTTTCTCATCTGTAAAATTATCTGGAGAAGGAAATGGCAAACCACAAATCAATATCTTTGCCCAAAAAATCCAAATGGGGTCAGAGAGAGTCCTGAAACAACTCAGCAACAACAACCAAAAAACTACCTAGTTTCAGAGCAATCTTGAGCTAATGAGACTTACACAAGTCAGTTAAGTAGCTAGGCAAATAAAGCATTTTATTGAGCACTTACAGTCAATAGCCACAAAGCATATCATAATCCCTCAGCCTCAGTTTCCTCCTCTCTTAAATGGGATACTAATAATACCTACTTCACAGCATTGTGAAGATCCAATGAGATAATATATGTCAAATCCTTTGCAAAACTAAAAGTACTATAAAAATGCTGGCTATTATTGGCTGTTATTATAAACAATAGGGTGCTGGCATTAGCTATAATATTGAGGACATAAATTGGGAAGCCCAGAGACTCAGGGACTCTTAATCTGGTAGAAAAAGAAGATAAACTGATGATGATTACTTCCCTTTCACTACATTATGGAGAATAAACTTCTCCATAATATATTCTTCAATAAGATCAACCACAATAATTCTTTGTATTTGTATCAGGATTTTAGCTTTTGCCTTTGGAAGCATGTTCCCAACCATTAACTCCTCTAATTCATAATAAGCAGCCCCTCTTTAAGAATGAAGGACAGACAGTAACAAGCAGCTACATTGTTTTTCCTCAGAGCCCTGAATGCCTTATATGCAAGATGAGAAAGTTAGACTAGATAATATCTAAGGTGACCTGTTAGACTCAAAGACAAGACACATTTGACTTCCAATCCTTCCTCAGACATATAGTAACTACATGAGGCTAGGTTAACCTGGCCCCATCTTTCTTCTCCAGTGTTCTCATATGTCTCTCCCCTCCATATATGCTATGGTTCAGCCATTATTGGTCTATTTCCTATTTATCCCAACATGACACTCATTTCCCATCTCCCTGCCTTTGCTCTGGCTGTGCCCTCTGCTTAGAATGCTCTCCCTCATCACCTCTGCTTCTTGATATCCACTGTTCCTTTTAATAATCAATTAAATGCCACCTTCTTTAGGAGGCCTCAGTCTCTTCAATCCTTAATCCTCAACCTTCGCGTGTGTGTGTGTGTGTGTGTGTGTGTGTATACACACAAAATTATCTCTTCCATATCTCAACTTTGCCCATCAAGATTTCAATGTATCTTGGGTCTGTGTAAGAAATTAAATGAGAATGTTGGGAGAGTGTTGTGGAAGCTGCAGACCACACACAAAGGTCAGCAGATGACACAAAAAAAGTTTAGAAACTCAGAAATGTATAAACATGTATAGTATTGTATAATATCAACATATTTTATATTTTAATACTGTAAGCACTCCATAAAAGAAAACAAATTCAGACTTCTCTGGTATGAAGAGGGGGCCCCAAAATTTTCAGCAAGTCACTTTACAGATGAGGAAATTGAAACAAACAGGGTTAAGAGACTTGCCCAGGGTCACACAGATAGTATTTGAGGCCAGATTTGAACTCAGGAAGTTGTCTCCCTGACTGCAGGCCCAGCAGTCTATCTGCTGTGTTACCTAGCTGTCCATAACAAGTGCTTAATAAATGCTTGATATTGGTGATTAACTTCTCAGTTTCCCCATCTGTAAAATGACCGCAATCATAGCACATACCTCACAAGGTTGTTGTGAGTTTCAAATACCAGGCAGAGTATCCCTAAGGTCTTAGTGAAGTTCTGAACCATCAAAGACGTAAGCCAAGACTCTGGGGACTCCTTTACATGAAGTCCTTCACAAATCTTAAAAGCACCATATGAATGTAAGTTATTGCTGTGATGGTTCTATCACACCTGGTCAAGTACACATGGCATTTCCAACCTCAAAGGATAAAACAAACCACCTAAAACAAAAAGCCAGAAGCTGAAAAGCTGTGGCATATGTGTCTTGGGCAGCAAAAAGGGATAAATATGAGGAATTCAGAGAAACACGGGAAGATTTATATGAATTGGTACAGAGCATAACAACAGACCCAAAGGAGCATTATATACAACAACTACAACAAAGTAAATGAAAGATTCTGAAAAAGAAATCAAGCTTGAACTAATTGAAAAACTAGTCACAGCTTTAGAAAACAGAGAATGAAGTATAACCACTCCACAGAGGGACTAGGGGACTACTGGGGCAGAATGTTGTATATAATGTCAGATGCTATCGTTCTAGTGGGTGGTATTGTTGTTCATTTGTGTCCAATTCCTCACTACCCCATTTCAGGCTTTCTTGGCAAAGATACCAGATGCCATTTCCTTCTCCAGTTCATTTTATAGATGAGGAAACTAAGGCAAACAGGGTTAAGTGGCTTATTCAGGGTGACATAGCTAGTAAGTGTCTGAGGATGGATCTGAACTCAGAAAGACTTGGAGTCTTCTTGACTCCAAGCCCAGCACTCTGTCTGTTGTGCCACTTAGTTGCCCCTCTTTTAATGAGGTATTTTTGTTTAATTTTTTTTTCTCTAGTGCAAGGAAGGATTCAAAGTGGGATGGAGGTTGGAGGTGAGAAGAGGAGGAAGAGGTGGCTTTTTTCCTTCAAAAATGATCACAATTCCAGGAAACTGATGATTATTCATAGTACCCATCTCATGAAATATACATTGGACAGAATGGACATAACCAATGCAGGAATTTGTCTTTTTTGACTATGCATATCTGTTCTAAAGTTTTTTGTTTTGTGTTTTGTTTTGTTTTTATGATGGGAGAGAGGGAAAGAAAATAAATGTTTGTTCATTGCAAAAGAAAATTGAACTACAAAAAAAGAAAATAAATGGTTGTTAATTTTTATAAATAAATTAAAATTTAAAAGAAATTACTGTGATATAGACATAAATAAAATACATAAAAAGAAACAGCCAGATGGCCACATATTGAACAGAATAAACATGGCCAAAGAGGGAATTTGTTTTGTTCAACTATGTTTTTTGTTATAAAGGTTATTTTTTTCTTTTTAGCAGTAGAAAACAAAAAAAATAAATGCTTGTCAATTGCAAAAAAAAAATTTAAATTCAACTATGAAAAAGAAAATTAAATGATTATTAATTCTTTAAAGTAAAATTATTTTCTAAAATAAATAAATGTGATGTAAAGACATCAGTGAAAAAATTTTGAAAAGAAACAGTCAGAAGGCCTGGATGGGCATCACCAGTCTGTCATAGATTTTCATTCTGCTCTTTCATTTATTCTTTAAATACTTTATGCATAGAAGGGGTGCAAAATGGAACCTGCTGGTCCTCAAGCTTGGATCACTGTGCTCATTCTTAGGGTTATCTCTGAGACACCATTTAGCAGAGCCACTGCCACCAGCAGGTACTCCTCCCAGACCTTAATACAATCCTGCAAACTACAGAGTGGGTGTTAAATGAAATAACACGTATAAAGTGATAGCCCAGTGCATGGCACATAGTAAGGGCTTAATAATGTTAGTGCTTACCATCATCATCATCATCATCATCATCATCATCATCATCACTATTATTAAACTGAGAAAGAGAGGGAAAGGAAGCAAGAACCAGGGAGAAACCTCAAACTGCTTTGGGTCTGCTGGGCACGCCCAGAAGTTAACTTCTCTATCCAGCGTTTCTCACTCACCAGCACATTCTGTCATACAGGAGGCTTCCTGCCCAGGATTCTCTGGAGTATCTGAAATAATAAATGAAATTTGTAGGAGCTGTAGCCCAACTACAAAGCGTCCTTGTGAAGCTTCATGAACAGCCCCCTGTCCCATGCCTTTGGCTTGTAGAGAACTTGAAATACCACCTCCAAGTGCTGGGAGGTTTCAAGGTGCTGTTGGCCAGTGGCCTGTCACCCCACCCCTCCACTCCCCATTCATGGCAGAACTAGAACCCTCCTGTCTCCAGCAGAAGCGACAGTGTTTTTGACTGCCCATTCAGAAAGGCTCTGCCCTCCCTTCTTACCTGCCATCTGGAGACATCTGCCCCTGTGTTCCATTCCTCAGTCTGGCACAGGGGCAAGAGAATTGGGTCTAGAACCAGAAGACCTCAGTTACTGTGTGCCCTTGCCCACATCTCTAACATCTGTTTCCTCATCTTGAGAGGAGCTGGACTGGGTGGCCCCTCATGTCCTGTCAACCTCTAACTTATGGTCCTATGAGGATGATCCTTTGGGTGCTGAGTGAGTGTTTCAGCCTTCTTCCTCCAGTGGAAGAATAGAAAAAGCAAAAATAAAAATGGTCATAGACCCTTCACTCTCAGATTAGTCAGAATCTAGGCTTCTCTATCTTATTGATGACTTACTTTTTCTCTTCTTCCTGCCCTGTAGGAATGGACCCAAGCAGGGATGAGAAGGATTCAACTGGAACTAATTCTTGAGATTGTTTGATTTTCAACCTGAGCATTTGCATCTCAGAAACTAGCAAATGCTACAAATCAGAATTTGATTTTATTATTCTATTGATGGTCTAGAATTAAGAAATCGATGGAGAAAATATGAATAGTGCAGATGGACTCAACTTAAGTGGGTGCCCTGCATTTTTTGAGAGCAGGCTGATAAGCATGTAGCAGCACTCCCCTGGACCCAAGTATTAAACAGGAAATCACCTGGGACTTGGAGCTCTGGCTTTTTTCTCTTCTATACCCTTTTAATTTAGCTAAATCCAAGCCCCATAGACACTTGTGAAACATATTCCATTCTCCAAAGATAGGTCTATAACTATGGTGAGACCACTAGAGTTTTGTGCCAGAGTGGAAAATGAAGAGGAAATTAACAATGCAGCCATTTGGTACGCTCTCTCAGTTATCCAAGATGCTCTACGACGTTTCTAGTTCCCACACATCCAGTTGAACCTATTCATATCTCTGCAACCTGACCCAGGTACAAAAACATTGCTCTTTATAGTTCTGCCAAGGAGTAACCTAAATTTCACAAAACAAGGAGCCATCATCACAAATAGTGGGTGAATTTGAGAGAGATTTTAGTGCTTTCTGAAGTTTCAGTTCCACCTCCAAGAAAAGTGGCTGTCTGTGAGTATTTAAAAATACCAAACTGAGTTTGTAAAGTTATTTTTGCTTGTAATTGGGGGAAAAAAAGGAAAAGAAAAAGCATTTCACAAAGGAGAACTGCACTCACTTAGATATATCATAAAAAGCCTTTGAAATACTCAAGACCTACAAGGTTTCTAATATTTATTCTAAAAGTTTTGACCCGCTTTGATCCAAAGCTAGTTTGTCTTTATTTTTTTTTATTAAAGCAGAGCTAATGTTTAAGTAATTGTTAGAAGGGTAAAGTCACATTTCAACCCCATATAGTTTTAGCCCATCTGACTTCCCTTTGAAATATTATCTTTGCTCTCCAGGACACCTTGGATGGAGCCCATGTGCCAAATTAAACAGCTTTATGAAAGAGCCAGCTTTAAGCTTTCAGTTGTATAAAAGCATACATTTATCCCTTTTTTTTTTCATTTAATCATATCTTCTCTGCCACCCAGCGTCCTTGATGAGGTGATCCTACAAGAATTATCCTGTGAATTCCGAAAAAAAGCAAAATCTTCTTCCCCTAAGGTAGTGAAGACTGACAAGCCACAGGAATTCTAAAAGCAACCCCTCTGTTCTCATTCCATTCTGATGAACTTTTTAAAAAATCTAAAACAAGGAAAACAATTACAGATCAATCCTTCAGTAATCATATTTAGCAAATAAAAACTAACCAACACAGGGTTTTCTGTGGGTTGTTGTTTTTTTTTTTTTCAATTCCTTTCCAGGGACTAAATCTTCCAGTTATAGCTTGCCATCTCAACTCAAACTTCTGAAATAGACATCACCTGCATCCACAGACCCAAGAAATTACATCTAATTACACAGCTCAACTCTTTCGAATGTAATTTTTGCACTAGATTTCCACTGAAATGACCTGGATAAATATTCCACTTCCTATCAAAGCTTGACACCTATCAGAGGGATATCTTCAAAAACCCAGTTTCCAAACACAGCAAGCCAGGAATCATTTCATTGCCCTAGATTTGTAGACTGGCGCTAGGAAATACTTTTCCTAAAGTTCCCCAAACTCCACCTCATTTCCCTGTTTCCCCAGATAATGCTGCTGGCTGACGATGAGACAGTCTGGTTCTCTGACATTACCAGTCAAGAGTTCTCCCTTTCCTTCCCCTCTCTCCTCCCATTCACAAGCCTTTGATGTGAAACAGTAAGACAGAGGTGCCTGAGAAGGGGTGGGGGGTGGATACTCCAACTCTGGAAAGCCCCCTGCCCTTGAGAATCTGCTTTCCCAAAGGAAGGTAGGACCATGGAAGCAACATCTTTCTGGAAGCAGGGCAGGGAGTGGGGAGAGAACCCCCAAAATTGTAGTTGCTTACTGATAATTTACTTACACCCTGTAGCTGCTGCCACCACAGTCCAGAGTAAGATGAAAGCCGTGAGCCCCATGACCATCAGGATCGGCTGCTTAGCCCAAAGTTAACCAAACAACATCAGCTCCAGCCCTCAAAAGCAGCTCTGAGCCGGGCAGCACTGAAAGGATACTTTCTTTACAGGCTAGCAATGCACTGCTTCATTTCTTAGCCAGAGGGGTGTGGGGAGGGGAGGGGAAGGGGCTTTGAGAGGAAGCTTGCCAGCCAATCAGAGCCCTTTGATAAAGTTATAAGTTCTCCATCTGAAAGGAAAGGGGAAAAAAAGGTACTGACCAATGACAAAATCCCCCTTTCCTAACCTGGGAAAAGAAAGGGTTTTGCCTCCTCACGCCTGGCAAACCTCACAGCCCCTAATGGAACTAGTTAACCCACTAGGAATGAAAGGCAAGCATTTCCCCTTTCCCAGGCCTCATTTGGGGAAGGGGCAAAGCAGAAAAAAAAGGAGGCAGCTGTGCAGAGGGAATCATGGGAACATTTACCCATGAATCCTGACCTCTTATGTTATGGATGAGGAAACTGAGGCCAGAAAGGTCAACTGACTTGCCCATGTTTATACTGACCTGAGAAGCTAATAAGCAGCTGAGGCAATATTTGAAGTATTAGCATAAATGAGATTTCATAGGAAGACATAGGAGACACATGACATCTCATTAATTAAATTAAATTAATCACATTAATATGGAAAATGGTCCCCAACAGCTAATGAAAGCTTTCATTCCATATGAAATTGTCATGGCTAAAATGTATGCTAATTAAATAAAATGTTGTTGAAATTTTCATTCATTTCATTTCTTGAAAATAAGCATAGCTAATGAGACTTCCTCTGTGTCCAGACTTTAGGGACACCTTGTTCTTTTGGTTCCCAGCATTCTGGTTTTCAGAATCATGTCCGAGAACATGAAACATTCCCAGGATAAAAAATAATGGGCTTTGCCTCCAAGCTGAAGCAATTCAACCCAGCAAGTATTTGAGAAACTAGTGTATTCAGCATTGTGCTCTCTAGGTAAATGGTCAATCTGAATTTCAGAGGACTGGCAATAAAACATTCCTCTCTCCTCCCAGAAGAGAGGTGGTGAGCTGTGGGTGCAGAATGATGCATACATTGTCCAACATGGTCAGTGCATTATCTTGTTTTGCTGTATATGTATGTGTGTATGTGTGTGTGTATGTGTATGTGTTATATTTTAGGTGTCACTGAGAAGTTACAACAATGTAAAAAGATTATATATATATATGTATATATATACACATACCTAAAGTATGTCTATATAAAGCATATATACATAACATATACATATATGTGTGTATGTGTAGGAGAGAAGGAGTATAAGTGGTCCTCCAATAAAGCCCTGGGGCATTTCATGGGTTGCTAGTACCTAGGAGGAGGGACTCCTAACAGGGAGAGAATGCTGAGGCAGGATTGGTGCCAGAGTTTCTTAGGAGAGAGATATAGATCATTCTAGAGATTCTTCAGGAAAGACACAAGGGGAAAGAATTTGGAAGTTGCAGGAAAGTAAAGGAAGCTGTCTTTGCAACAGGTCTGTGGCAGGTCTGTGGCTTCCAAAGCCATTCATTCTTTCTGTTGTTGTTGTTGTTGTTGTTGTTTGTTGTTGCCCTTCATTCTTGAAGAGGGTCATGGCATCAGGGAGGAGATGCCATGGCATGCAAGTGAATTGGATTTGAAAGAGGGAGGGCTGTGTAAAGTCACCAGCCTTACTTTCTCCTCTGGAGCCATCTGGGTCCAGTGGCCAAATATAAGATAGATCAGGATGACTGGAGATAGCTGGAGACTTTGGCTAAGGTCTTTTCATTCTCTCTACATTTCTTTTGAAAAGTCTCTGGCATCAACTGTGGCCAGGTATGCAGAACCAACTCAGTATTCTCTCCCTCGCTTAGAAGGCACTTCTTCTGGGTACCAGAAGACCAAGAAACACCCCAGGCTTGTTTGGAAGCCTGTTTATATATATATATATATATATATATATATATATATATATATCTTGTTGTAGGTGTTATGAAGGATATGCAGGAGAATAAGACAGTCCTTGTTCTTTAGAACTTACAGTACAAGTACAGAGATGGAACATATTCATCTAAAACAATGTAAGAATAAAAATAACAGGAATAATAAATAAATATTATATCTTTTACTAGAAGCCTTCCCCAACCCCTCTTAATTCTAATGCCTTTCCTCTGTTAACTATTTTCTATTTATCATGTATGTAGCTTTCTTTGTATATAGTTAGTTTTTCCATATCTCAACTTTCCCTATCACAGTTTCAATATATTGCGGGTTGGCATGAGAAATTAAATGGAAATTTTTTTGAGAGTTTTGCAAAAGGAGGCCAGCAGGTGACACAGAAAAAGTTTAGAAACTCATAAATGCATAAAATATATGTATAGTATTATATAATATCAACATATTTTTATCTTTGAATACCATAATAATTCAGACTTCTCTGGAAAAGAAGGCCAAAAAATTTTACACGGATTTTCCAGATAGCAGTGGTGCATCACCCCTAACCTCCACAATGTGGAAGGTATAACTATATTGTTTGCATTGTCACTCCCATCATATGGTAAGCTCCTTGAAGGCAGGGGCTGTCTGCCTCCTTTTGCATCCCAAGTACTTAGCACAGTGCCTGTACATAATAGGAACTTTATTAGTGTTTTTTGATCTAGTCATTGATTGATTACAGAAAAAATTACTGGTGGGCTGAATAGTCAAGGAAAGTTAATAGAGGAGAGAAGCTTTAAAGTAGGTCTTGAAGATCAGCAGCAGATAGAGATGTTAACTTGCCTTCAGAGACCACTGCTGACTCTCCAGAGATCAGAACTGGGATCATATCCTGCCTTTGATATTCATGTGAATTTGGAAAAATCACTTAACTTTCTGGGGCTCCAGTCTCTTCATGTGTAAAATCCTGCCAGTGGCATCCCTTCCAGCTCATGGCCCTAGAATCCTTCTATTTAGTCTTGCCTTCACCTCAGGCAAAGGCCATGCATTTCCTCATTTTCTTCCGAGCCACAGGTCAGAGAGATGAATCTGGAGGAAAATGTTTGCATAGTGATTTGTCCTGTAAGATGACTAGTATCTGTAAGACCTGCCACTGAAGTGTGCATAGTTCCAGCATCATTATGACTCCATTTATCTTAGCAGATGAAAAAAAAATCAGTTATTTCCTTGAAGTTGCTTTTATTGGATTGGAGGCCAACCTAACCAGACAGACCCCCAAAACTCAGGCCTTGTAAATACCCAGAACATCATAAACAAGATTCTTAAGATGTTTTTCCATAGCACATATACTTATTTTACCCCCCAAATTAATTGGCCTTCTGAAAGTGGCAAGCATCTGGCTAGATTATCTTTAGACAGAAGTGGTCCATTAAGCCCTATATATATATACATGGGGGTTTCTGTAATGCTAATTACCATCATTATCTCATTATCAAAAGGCCACAACTTAAAAGCCACCAAGAACAGAAAAAAATGAATCTTCACCCAAGAAAAAGAACTGACCAGTAGGGGGTACTGTAAGCCTCTGTAGATTTTCCATGAGCTGCAAGGCAGTATAATAAGCTTTGTACCAGTCTTTCATAAACCTAGCTACCTGTTGCTGATCCTTACAGATTGAAAAAAATTCATTTATTTTTTGGAGGGGAGAGAAGGACATTTTGTGTTCATCTCCTTACTCACATGTACAAAATTGGAATTGTTCCCTTAGCAAATAAATCCAAACTTAGTTTCACAACGAAGGACCACACACTGGTGTGTTTGCATAGCTCTGGGGAGAAATGTTTTCATTAGAATACATCGACTTGCCTTTGGAAAATGCTAGTCAATGTGTAAGAGGGTAGACGTTCATTAATGTACTTTTATCTTCCCCATCTTACTCACCAGGAGGGGAAATAAAAGAAGGTGAATGATTGCAGCCCCTTTGAAGGGATTGATGGGAGTTTTCTCCCTGCCTCTTCCCCAGACCATGAAGATCCAATTATTTTTGCCTTCATTTTCTGCCAAGTAATCATTCTACAACAAAGAAGATCTTTCTTTCTCTCTCTTTTCTTCCTTTCTTCCTTCCTTTCTTTCTTTTTCCTTCTGATAATCTGGGATTTCATTTTCAAAATTGTTCTTTCTGAAACAAAAGATGAACAATAACTTTCTGAAACTAATCTTGGGTCTATCCTTTGCTAAGGAAAATTTTTTTTAAAAAACTTCAGTAAAGGCAGTTTCCAGTTTTACTTTGCAGATGAATCCTTGGTTTATGTTACTCTTTAACTGTATAAGGTACCAAAGGACCATGATATGAAGTTTACTTGACATTCCCTCATGTTACAATCACTTATTTTTCCTTATTTCTTTCAATAAATCCTCTGAATGGGGCGGCTAGGTGGCACAGTGAATAGAGCAGCAGCCCTGGAGTCAGGAGGACGTGAGTTCAAATCTGGCCTCAGACACTTAACAAAAACTAGCCATGTGACCTTGGGCAAGTCACTTAACCCTAATTGCCCTCCAAAAAAGAAAAAAAAATCCTCTGAATGGAAGCAGATTCACAAAAGGGTTGTAAGCTGCTTTGCATAGTGGAAAGAAGGGTGGGAGACCTCCATTTAAATCTTGACTTACTAGTTGTGTGACTTTTGGTAAGTCAGTTTTCCCAGAATTTCAGTTTCTTCATCTCTAAAATGAGGATAGAAGTAATTGCATTATGTCTCAGAGTCATTGAGAGGAAAGAATTATGCAACTCTTAGAGGAAGCTTTGTGGTACAGTAGGCCGAATGTTATGAATTAGGGACAGGAAAACCTGAGTTTAAGTCCTGACTCCAAAACTTACTGGCATGTAACCTCTCTTGGTTCGTCTGTTAAAAAAAAAAAGGTGGGGAAAGGAGACATACTAATACCTACCTCATTTCTATGACAATCAAATAACAATGTATGAAAAGTGCTTTATAAACCTTAACATGTTGCATAAATGCCATTATTATTTTTTCTCATGTAAATGATCATTTTTATAATTAGAACAGCTTCACTTTCTATTTATCCCAGATTCAAGTACATTTACCATTAACTGGCTTCTTCATAGACTCCCTTTCCCCCACCCCACAAAAAAGCATGTCTGCCCCTTATGAATGATTAAGGTGGGAAGGAAGGATACCACCATTTTAAATGTGTGAAGGAAGGGTTTTTGTGTTTTGGAACAGAGGAGGCCTGAAAATTATAACATGGAGGTCACCACGTACTGCCTCCACATGTTGGCATTCCTGCTAATAAAATCCATTGAAACTTATCCTTCCTCAGGTAAGGCAAGGCTAGCACCCTTTAGCTAGCACCTTAGGACTATAAATAACTTGGTCTCATGGCATTATATAATTACCTTATATTGTTTGGCTTTTATCCTATGTATCAAAAATCATCTTCACCAACTCCTAGGACCAAATATTTATCCAATGCATATAATACCATTTTATTTTCCAATGTGTTGATTGATTTTGCTGATTATTTTTCCTCTTAAAAAAATCATTTCTCATAAGGAACAGCTGTCTGGGGGAGGGAGAAGGGACTTAAGGGGAAATGTAGTTGACATAAAAACAAAAGATTTCCATTAAAATATTTTTAAAACATTTTAGTACACCTATTTTAATGCCAGAAAATTCCATTCCTCATGGAAACACAGGTATTTATTTTGTGATGTCAATTAATCAAGTTGCATGTATTTGGCTGAAAGACAGCAGTAACATCTGTGTGGGCATATAACAAAACAGGCTTTGTTGAGAATTCTTTGGCATTGAAAAACTTCAGAACACTGATCAATGCAAAGACCGATAATGGTTTCAGAGGACTGATGGTGAAGCATGTCTCCTGCCTCTTATAAATAGCCAGAAGATCATAAACCAGAATGTTACCTACAATATTTTTCCATGGTCCATAAGATTATACTACTATAATGCAGAATGAGGTGTACATTTTCAGCCCACGGCCAATGTACTATTTGTTTTGGATTTGGGGTTTTTTGGTTTTGTTTTGGGATACTCAGTTCTTAGAAGGGAAGGCTCTATTGGGAGTAGGGGAGTCATTGGGAAGTGACAGCAATATAAAAGGAAAGAACATGAATAAAACATTTTAAAAGGAAAAACATCTCGGCCATTGAATACCACCCAATACAAATGAGGCATTGCAAATTCTTCTATGAAGCATACTTTGTCAAGTTGCATTTTGTGTGTAGAAAAGAAGGGAAAAGACCCTGAAGAGTTCAATAGAACATAGCAAATGACTAGTGATCTTCCAGTGAATTGCCTTTATTAAAGGAGTAAGCTATTTATCATTTTCATCTATACACATGCTGATCCTCATTTTTTCTCCTTTATGTTCAATCACTAAACAACAGATATACATCAAATAATTAAGAAAATAAGCACCCGTTTTAATATAATGAAGGAATGATTCCATCAACAAACAGTAAGTGCTAGTTATGTGTTGGTAACCATGCTAAGCAAGCAGGCATTTATTTATTAAGGAAGCAATTATTTATTTATTAAGGAAGCATTGGGGAACAAAGAAAGGCAAAAAATAGCCCTTGGTTTCAAGAAGCTAGCATTCTAGTGTGGTGACAAACATAAAAATAATTATGCGCATGCAAGATATATACAGATTAGGCAGAAGGCAATCTCTAAGAGAAAAGCACTAGAAGCTGGAGGGACTGGGAAACGCTTCTGGCAGAAGGCAAGATTTGAGTTCAATCTTGAAGAAAGGCAGCAAAACAAAAGGAGTAGGGTGGAACCACAATGACAAGGAGCTACAGAAATCAAGAGATACAGTGTTAGGTCCAAGAAAAGCTACCACTGGACCTGACGAAAGTCATGTGGAGGGGAGATGGCTACTACTTACTGGCAGTCAAAGGCATGGTGGTCATGACGGGGAGACGGGAAAACACGAGGCTATTTTTAGTCAAATACTGAACAGCATTTCTGACCACAAACTTTGTGAGAACTAAGTTAGGGAAGTGGCTACATTTGGGTTAACACTCTTCCTGTGAAGTTGTCAAACTCAATTATTGATATGTTTGAAAATGAAAGAGAAACTGTATCTACTTTATCACACATGTAATTATTTGTGCCAAATTTAAAATAGTATCACTGGCTAGCTGGTGCCAAACTGGGAGTTAGGGAAATTTTTAGAACTGAAAAGAGAGAGGCATCTCAATAATTCTGGTCAGCGCAATGACCAGCCACGATTGTAGATTCTATCCACTTCCTGACACGGAAGTGATGATCTCAAATGATCTATAACGAGACATATTTTTTCAAATATAGCCAATGGGGAAATTTGTTTAGTTTGACTATGTATACTTTTTACAAGATTTTTTCTTCCTTTTTTAAATAGGAAGATAGAGAAAAATGTGTTTTTATTCATCGAAAAATGTTTTTCTTTTTAAAAAGAAGTGACATTCAACTTTTCACTGAAATGGGCAACTATTAATGTGAAAATCATCATCAAAAACAAAATGTAGGGGTGGCTAGGTGGCATAGTGAATAGAGCACCAGCCCTGGAGTCAGGAGGACCTGAGTTCAAATCTGACCTCAGACACTTGACACACTAGCCATTCAACTTTGGGTGAGTCACTTAACCCCAATTGCCCTCCAAAAAGCAAAAAAATTATAAAAAACAAAATGTATTTGCTACACATAAATAACCTACTTCCCCAGATGAAAGCTTAATGTTCTGAGGTCAAACTAAGCCACTTATACATGCAACTGACCTACCATGGTAGGAATATGGGGTAGTGCACCCAATGAGTCAAAGAAAAGTAATATTCAGTGGAATTCAGTTAAGGCTAAGAAAATGCTACTGTTAATTTGGAATAACATAAGTGTTTAAGAGCTTTTCCCCTTCAACACACACACATACTGCAGAAGCTTGAACAGCACATACAAAGTTAAAAGTTGATTTGATAGAGATGGAAGGGAAAAAAAGAGGGGAAAAACAGAACTTACTACAAACAGAAAGTTAATTTGATGCAACCAAGCACAGCTTTGGAGTGGGGGGGGGGATGCATAATCATTAACCTATCATCTTACTCCCAATTCTCAGAAGCAGTTGGAACTCTGAAAAATTCAGGACTGGCACTATTTAGAAACATCAAAGGGCAGCTAGGTGGTGTAGTGGGTAGAGTGCCAGATTTAATTCAAATCTGGCCTCCTACACTTATGAGCTGTGTGACTCTAGGCAAGTCACCTAACCCTGTTTGCCTCAATTTCCTCATCAGTGAAATGAACTGGAGAAAAAAATGGCAAACCATTCTGGTATCTTGGCCAAAAAAACCCCAAAGGGGTCACAGAGTTGGATATGACTGAAAAATGACTGAACAAGGACAACAATAGCTAGAAAATAAAAACTTCTTTGGATCCAAGTTTGGCAAGTCAAATATCCTCACGCAGACAGTTAGGTGGCACACTGGATAGAATGCTGTATCTACAGTCATGAGGCTATGTTACCCTGGGCAGGTAAATTAACTTCTATTTGCCTCAGTTTCCTCAACAGTGAAATAGGAATAATGATAATACCTCCCTCACAGGGAGGTGTTTTGGGACTCAAATGAGGTATTTGTCAAGCATTTAGCAAGCACCGTGCCTAGCAAGTACATAGGAGGTGTTTAGTAAACACTTGTTTCCTTCCTTCTGGAAGCCACTGCTTTAACTTGTCACCACAAAGTGTACATCATACAGTATTAAGTGTTCAGCAATGAATTTCTGCCCCTCCCCATAGAGCCAATTAATTTTTTCTAGCGTTTCAATTTTAGACATCAATAATGTCATAAAAATTGTTTTATACAAACACATTTGTACATAACACAAAATGCTCTGTTGTGGTATTAAGTATAGGTCAAGAACCATTACAGCTTCTCTGTAGGTTATCACCTAAGCCTGGGAATATGACTAGTACTTGACATTGGTTGGTAAAAACCAGCGAGATTCTGCACAAGTGCCCTCTGCACATGATCCTTTCCCAGAAACCCCATTTAAATCTCATCCCTTATCACCCCAACCCTTTACCCTAGAAATCTTAACCTTTTTTTGTCAGAGACCCTTGACAGTCTGGAGAAACGTATAGATCTCTTCTCAGAATGTTTGCAAATGCAAAATAAAATACATAGCATTAGAAAGGGAACTATACTGAAAATTATCCAAAAACAAAGTAACAAATTTATAGACTCAAGCTTGATTCTTCCCCATCTATACTGAAACAGCTAATTTCTCTATGGCTTTCACAAAGGTCCCCACCCCACCCCACTAGCAAGTCAACCCCATGATTAAACTTCATTCTGTCAGGCCACTGGAATCCTTTGAACCCTAGTCCAAAAACTTTCCCATGTCCCCACATTGTGCTTTTCCATACACACAGTGCTGACACACAGCAAGTCAGGACTTCCCTACACACAGTGTAGAACCTCTATTCAAGCCTGGGCAAATTGTTTACCATCTCTGGGTCTCATTTTGAATGAATTTAAAAGTCCTTAAGCTTACTATGTGCTAGGCACCATGCAAAGCACTAGGGATATAAATATAAGAGATAGTCCCTGCCCTCAAAGAGCTTATATCCTTTTTCCCCCCAAAGCCACTGTGAATATTTATTCTTTAGAAATTCACAATATTGGGGCAGCTAGGTGGCACAGTGAGTAGAGTGCCGGCCCTGGAGTCAGAAGGACCTGAGTTCGGATCCAGCCTCAGACACTTAACACACACAAACAAAAACCTAGCTGTGTGACCTTGGGCAAGTTACTTAACCCCAACTGCCCTCCAAAAAAGCAAAAAAAAAAAAAAAAAAGAAATTCACAATATTGCCATAATGGATTGTGACCCAATGGATAAACTGATATGCTGAGTGTATGCAGCAGGCTTCTTTTCTGGGGCAGGCTTCTTTGCTGCTGGTTTCTTTTGCCCTGGAACCTTCTTGGCTCCTGCAACCTTCTTATTACCTACAAGCTGCTTCCTTTGCCTCCATAATCTTCTTTAGTGTGGCAGCTCTTTTACTTTCTCTGATTCTCTGTTTCTTAGCCTGGCACAGAATTGTATTCCATTGTAGTGTCTTGGCATAAGAGTTCAGTTTCACCATGATTCTTCAAGTTCTTCTTGAGTACTCGTGGGTTCTTCTTGAGTACTATGAATCTTTTTGTGTGGTGCAAGGAGGGCCCTCTGGATCTCTAGGCTTTTCAAAATCCTGGGAAGGTCTGTGTTGGTCATCTTGTGCATGGGAAGATTGTAGTGACTCTTCAGGGTGGCAGGCCTGTGCCATGTACCATACAGGTCATCCAACTTGGGGAAAGCACTTTCAGTCCAAATACATAAATGCCTCACATGGCAGGAGCAAGTCTCAAAAGGTTCAGTTTACTCACATTAAGTAGAGTGATACCAGGAATGTTTCTGAAGGCCTTGAGAATGCCATTGTCTTCATTATAGATGATACAAGGTCCCAGATGCTGGATCCGAAGGTTTCTCATTTTACCCTTACCAGCTCTCATTCCCTGAGAAGCATAGACCTTTTTGATGTCATTGCATGCCTTCAGTTTCTTAAGCAGCAGAACTGCTTCCTTGGTCTTCTTATACCCCTCAACTTTATATTCAACCACTAGAGGAAGTTCTGGGCCTTCTTCAATTCGATGACCTTTTGACATGACCAGTGTCGGTGGGGCAGAGGCTGCCAATGCAGAGCAGATGGCATAACGTTTTTGTGTTGTATTTACTCTGCGATGCCAATGGCGCCAAGTCTTGGTAGGTGCAAACATGTGACCTCCTTAGCACATAGGAGCACCCTGGCCAGAGCAGTGAGTCCCTCCACCCCAAACACGAGGAATTCAAGCAACAGCTCTGCCAATGCCCCAAGACTCAGCACTGGTTTGATGACCTGCTAATTCACTGACAGCATAAAGTTGCTGGTTGTTTTACCTCAAGTCGGTATGAACAAAATTCACAATATCTGGACGAATAGGAGCCTGAAAGACAGCAGGCAAGGTAACATTTCTGCCAGATACTTCCTCCTTTTTGGAGTACACAGATATCAAGGAGGGTACACAAGCCATGGTGGTACCAGAGAGTAAGAGCCATGCTCCTCTCTGCCCAATGGCTCCTGGAGGGGAAAAAAACCTTATATTCTAATAGGGGAAAACAACTCATGTCCAGAAGTGGGGATGGTTCATGGAACCTCATGGCAATTAATTAACCTACTGTTTTTCTCATCTGAAAAATAAGGAGATGGGTTTAGATGACTCCTAAGTTTCTCTACATTCTACATCTGTCAAGCTGTGATTGGAATTATTTTATTTTTTTTAATGTTTCCTTTTGCCAAGTCTTTATTGAAGGTCTTGAAATGCAGTTGATGATCTCCTAGAATGATCCTAGATCCAAACAAAAAGTATGCACTTACACTATAAATACCAAGGAATGAAAATACTAGAGTAAATTACATTTTTTGTTGTTTTCATACCTGAGATACACAATTTGATAATACCATAGATTTAGAGCTGGAAGGAACCTAGACTTAAAACCCCAAAGGCAATGGGGCGAGGACTAATGATAAATCTTGGTACATTTGCCAACGTTTTTGACTAACCATCAAAGTGTTTGTTAAAGCAGATGGCCAAACACTTAGAATACAGGTGTGCATCTGGGTCCAGACTTGTAGGAATATGTGCTTATTGGAAACCAAGTCATTCTAGATAACTCCCTCCCAGTGTAACACTACAAAAAGTCAACATTCCCTAAATTTAGGAAAGGAGCCAAGCTGGAGTTGTGAAATTGACATCGTTCCAGTGTTTTCATTTTATGTCATTTCAATCCAACAAACGTTTCATCACCATCAGCAACATTCAAAAACTGACTAGGCTAGGCTAGGCACTGAGGAAAGATTTGTTGTTCTTGTCCTTAAATCATTCAGTCATGTCCAACTCTTCACAACCCCATGGACACAACATGCCCCTCTATCCTCCACTATCTCCAGAGGTCTATCCAAGCTCATGCTTAACGCTTCCATGACACCATCTATCCACCTCATTTTCTGCTGTCCCTTTCTCCTTTTGCTTTTAATCTTTCCCAACATAAGCATCTTTTCCAATGAATCCTGTCTTCTCATTATGTCGCCAAAGTATTTTCAGCTTCAGTGTCTGTCCTTCCAATGAATAGTCTAAATTAACTCCAACTCTCACAGTCAATAGTCTGAACTAACTTTGATTGACTGATTTGATCTCCTTGCTGTCCAAGGGATTCTCAAAAATCCTCTCCAGCACACTTCCAGTGTCATTTCTGCAACTCAACTTCCCTTATAGTCCAGCTCTCAGTCATATATGGAAACACCATAGCTTTGATTATACGAGTCTTCATCAGCAAGGTGATGTTGCTGCTTTTTAGTATGTTGTCCAGATGTACCATAGCTTTCCTTCCAAGGAGGAAGTGTCTTAATTCCATAACTGCAGGCAACATCTGCAGTGATCTTTGAGCCCTAGGATATAAAATCTGATACTACTTCCTTTCTTCTTCCTCCATCTGCCAAGAAGTAATAGGACTAAGTGCCATGATAATAATTATTATAAATAACAAAGAATTATAAATAAAAATTAGACATGTATGTAGCACTTTAAGATTTGCAAAGCACTTTATAAATATATCTCATTTGATCTTTACAACATGCCTAGAAGGTAGGTGCTATTATTATCCCCATTTTATAGAAAAGGAAACAAGCAGACAGAAATTGCGACCAGCTCAGGATCACACAGCTAGTAAGTGTCTTGAGGCACTCAGGTCTTCCTGATTGGGATTGCCGTGATCTATGTACTGTCACCTAACTGAGAGAGATCCTTACCTTCAAAGAGCTTACAATTTAGCAAAGTAAAGCTTTTAACACAACTAAAGACTCCAGAGGAATCACTTCAGGCCAAGGTGATCCAAGAAAGATTATGAGGAGGCAGTTATTCAGATGAGGGACAGGCTAACAGATAAGAGAAAAAAGACATTTTAGACAAAAGAAACAGGATCAAGAAAAAGTGTTGGGGGGATGGGGTATAGAAATCTATCTTTCCTACAGGAAAAAAGAAGGGAATGGGACAAAAGAAGGGGGGAATAAAAGGAAGGGCAGATTAGGGGAAGAGGTGATCAGAATGCACATCATGGGGGATGGGGTGAGAGGGGGAGAAAATTTGGAACCCAAAATCTTGTAGAAGTGAATGTTGAAAACTAAAAATAAGTTACTTTAAAAAAAAATTTTTTTAAAGGCATGGGGGCTGGGAACTCCAGGATTACAGAAGGTATAAAATTAGAGACCAGTTTTGTTGGATCAAAGGGCATATGATGACTAGTATGAGGCATAAATAGGAGTTGAACTAGAATATAAACTGAATTCCTCTTAAGGATATTGGACTTTGTTCAGTAACCAATGAGGATCTATAAAACTGGTTATTCTGGAGTGAAATAAGCACAAGTAAATGTAATCACAAAAGAACAGCATGGCTACATAATATACTCAGTTATCACTGAATCTTATCATAAATTCCAATCATAAAAATTCATTTATTTTATTCCTTAGAGAGAAAAAGCATCAAGGACTCCCCCAATTATTTGTAGGCACTTTATAATCACCACCTGAAAGACCAGGAGCATATGCTAAGTGGCAGGAGAACACCTGGGGAATATAATCAGGTATTTAAGACACAGAACTCCGCAAGGCAGGATCAATGCATATTTATGAAAAAGGCAGTTTTCAATGTCAGTATAAGGAGTTCCAAAAATAGGAATGATCCATGATCTGTTAGTCACTGTTACATCATGAAAAGATGCATTTTAACAAGGCAACTGAGCCCCAACATCTGGATGTCCGTCAGTGTTCTCTTTATGCTTTGTGCTTCTATGAGACAAGACCCATCTATGTTTCATGCATGTTCTGCACCATGCTGGCTACAGACTGAGTGCTTAATAAAGGCTTGACAAATTTTTAGAACTATTTTTCTAAGAGTTTTACAAAAACATGTGAACTGAGCAAACTTTTTCCTGTAAGGCACAAATGAATTAGATGAATGAATAAAGCAAGAATAATATGCTAGTATCTGGATGACATTTAAAAATTCTCCAAAAGTTCTGAGTGCTTTTTCTCTAAAAAAACATTACTTGGAAAAAATTTTTGTAATATTCTCTTTCATATATAACTTTAGATGTGACTTTCAATTTATTCATGATTTTTCCTACCTAAAATAAAAACCTAACCAGAGGTAATTATTTTTAGACATTTCTATTAACACAAATAGGGAGATAACTTTAGTAGAATTCAAAATACAAACTTCTTTGTAAATAGTATGTATAGGTTGAGGTTCACTTGTAATATTCACACAGTATAGGAGATTTCAGTCTACTAAATTGTAGCTATATTTTAACCCTCCATGCAACAAGGTGTCCCTGAAAAGAGGACTACAGTATAGCAAGAAAGTAGATTTTCTAAATGTCTCCGTTACAAAATGAAGAGTGTGTATGTTCAGGATGCTAACTCAAAAGGTCCCTGTTGCTATGGAATTGATTTTCCACTGGCAAATGCCATAGACTACAAGGACATAATGTGAGTAGTTACAGTAAAAATTGAATATTTTACATGGAAAATTAATGCGATGCAAATAGATAACTATGTAATAATTTTAAAAACACTACACTTACGCAACTTTGTATCAGTATATTGAAACTTTTGGCCTGAAATGAACTAAAATCTTTCTTTAGGGTGTAAGTATATTTAAAAATCTTTATACTGTTAAATTCACTGCTTGCAAATTACCTCACCCAGGTACTTTCAAACATATGCAAAATTAATAAATATGAACTTTGCACAAGATAATGGAATGTCCTAAAATGTGCCTGATTTTATTTTTTAATTACATACATTATACATTTTGCCATCTACAAAGTGCATTTCCATGCACATTGCAAAGTGCCTGCATTACAGAATTTGCATATATTAATTTCAACAATAGCCTGAGACCATTTTACATACCACTTGAACAAAACAGCTAGAAACACACCATCTTGAGCTCCACACAACAAAGAATTCTAAACACACCTGGTATTAGTAAGCAGTGATTTTGAAGGCCATAAGTTATAAATTTTTCAATG
Source organism: Gymnobelideus leadbeateri (assembly GCA_011680675.1). Lineage (NCBI taxonomy): Eukaryota > Metazoa > Chordata > Mammalia > Diprotodontia > Petauridae > Gymnobelideus > Gymnobelideus leadbeateri. The sequence goes on along the minus strand of WOXC01004561.1, from coordinate 27,998 downwards.
ACAACATAAGCTACATCGAGATGATGTTCCTCAATTTCCTGAACCCTTCCATATGACTTGTATACTTAGGTAAAAGCAAATGAATGAGTAAGAATGTGCAGGGATTACTGGTAGATATGCTCTCCTCCTCCCGGCACCAACAAAGGCCTCAGTTAATCATCAAATGAACCATATTTTGCTGGAAGTATAATCATACTTTTCTTCCATTTTCTATACATTTTGTTTATAATGTGAGCTGCAGTTTGAGTTTTGCTGCCATTGAGATAAAATACAAATAAGCAGATTAGATCTACTGTATGAATGTATCTCATAATCATTAATCTTGACTTTAAGGGTACACTGTGGGAGATTATGTTAGTCTGCGCTTTTTATCACTAAATATATTCTACCACCATATGTCTAATAAACAGTTGGGGTTTTCTGTGTTGGGTGGTTTGTTTGATTTTCTTTTTTGAAGCAACAGTTGCAGCATAATATGAAACCTTTCCTAAACCCACAAAGAGCCTTTTATAAAATGCTCACCAAGTAAATCAAAGATTTAATAAAAGGCCAAAGTATTGCAAATAAAAGTCAAAATACTTCAAGAGAGCTGTATACCTTTCAATAAACTTACTTTGGAAACAAGATGGGATTTTACCCATACCTAAAGAGAATAAGTCATCCGAATTACCAATACTGTAACTACTATGAATTTTAACCAATAGATAACTTTCATCCAACATTTTAGGGCTGCTTTTTAGACATATTATCCAGATATTTCCTTTGCTTTCACTGAATACTGAATGAGGGAAATCTTGAAACCAGAGTCCCATTTGTATGTTGATATCAAACACAATACAGTTCTCAATCAAAAGGGCTCTCAGCTGAATAACTGAGTCTTAACAGTCATGTCTTAAAATGTGTTGAAATGAATTTAATTTGTGAAACTAAGAGTAAATTCAAGTTTCCTCTGAACTAGGTCAGGTTCACAAGGTCTCCCACAATATGCAGGCTTTTGGCAAAGAGGTTCCAAAAATAAGATCTATCTACAAATCAAAGCCATGCTTTCACATATTATTTAAAAAATAAAAACAACCCAGAATCCAAAAGTATTTTTAATTTTTAAAATTATTATTGCAGAGGTTGTTGAGAGCTGAGATGAGCCAAATTCAAAGCAATAAGGTTGTGTTTTTGATTTGTGTATGTTTTTAATAAAAAGGGATGCCACATTGGCATATGTAAGAATGTTATTCATAGTTAGTCAAGATGGACTGATAAGCATCTCCTTTGAAGTCATTTACAAAGATAACTCAATCCAAAAGTAAGTTTCTTTAAAAAAAAAAAACTTCAATCACTAAGAAAATTAATGGATCAGAAGGACCCATCCACTTCATGTGCTAGAGGTCTGGCCACTCAACTATAATTGAGAAAACAGAGAATTATAAAAAGAGATTCTACTCCTGACAAGCTCTTATGAACTTATAGAAATGTATCCGGTAGCAAGCACCTTATGTTAAGAATGACTAGATTACCCCCCCCCCTTTTAAAAAACAATAAAAAAGTTAAAGTGAATTTTTGTGCTCATAAAAAGTCCCTAATTAAATGGTATCTGAGACTACCATCTCCTAAAGTCTCTAAACCAAGATTCTGCCCCATGGAAGGGCAAACTGTAGGCACTGTGGATTGGTCCAGCCTCTTTCTGCCCAGTTCAGTCTCAAAACCAAGGCAGCCCATGACTTGTGTGTAAAGACCTTCAGCAAAGGTGCTAACAGAGAAGGCAGGAGAGGCCCCACCAATCAATAATCACCAAATGAAATCTTAAATAAGCCAGCAATCAGTCAAAGACAGTGATGACTTTGGTTCATACATAGGCAGACTACACTGAAGCCAATGTTCTAGAGGTGAAATGTCTCTGTATGTCCTTTCACGTCCTCCAAACAGCACATTCGTAGGTTTGGAGGTTGTTGGGGGTATGGTTTGGTTTGGTTTGGTTTATTTGCATTTTCTCCTTTAAATGGACCACTGGAAAAATCTGACCACCAAAAAGCAGACCGTCACCAGTGGTGGGCTTGGTGAAGTTTCTGAAGGACTTGAAAAATCATCAAAGCTTTTTAGGCAGATTCATCACATTTGTCTTGGTCCTACAAACGCTTGTAGGTACCAAGAAGAGCTTTGCAATTTGGGCAATAGTGATCAACATCCTGAAGGGCATCCACACAAAATGGAATGAAACAGCAGCCAGCTATACATCTGAAAGAAAAGAAAAGGAAAAAAAGTCTTGATTCACCAACCCAGGAATTCTTCCTACAAGTCGTCTTAGACATAAACTATAATAACCAGAGACTGCCTCTATCTCAATTTCTCTGTGGAGACCCAGAATAGCATTACTTGTAAAACAAAGGTTCTTAACTTCACTTGTGTCATGGACCCCTTTAGCAGTCTAGTGAAGCCTACTGACTTCTTGAGAAGGTTCATTTTGAGAGAATAATTTTTTTTTTGGAAGGGGGGAGGGCAGGGCAAGTTAAGTGACTTGTCCAAGATCACACGGCTAGTAAGTGTTAAGTGTCTGAGGCTGGATTTGAAATCAGGTCCTCCTGATTCCAGAGCCAGTGTTCTATTCACTGAGCCAACTAGCCACCCCAAGAATAATGTTTTTAAATTCATTAATATATAGGAATATAAAAGAAATCAATTGTATTTTAGTATAATTTTATACATATATACACATACACAAAACCAAGCTCATAGGTCTCAGGTTAAGAATCCCTGGGTAAAGAAGGGCTCAATAATGTTTTATAATATTGATAATATAAAATAAATCTACAACACTTAACACACACACAAACAAAAAACCTAGCCGTGTGACCTTGGGCAAGTTACTTAACCCCAACTGCCCTCCAAAAAGCAAAAAAAAAAAAATCTACAAATAATCCAGGAGATCTACTAATGTAGATCTGCACATTCTGTGCAATTTACATGGTGTCAGAGAATTGATTGGGGTACTGAGGGGAGTTAAGTAGTTTGAGCGAAGTGAAAAAGCCAGTAAGTATTAGAAGGAGGGCTTGAACTCAGTTCTTCCTAATCTTTAGGCCATCTCTCTATCCATTATGTCAAACTGCCTCTCAAAATCCCTTTTTTAAAATCTTAGTTTACCTGTGGACTGTTACTAAAAAGAGACAAGACCTATAAGCTAATTCAACCCAACAAGTATTTATTAAATGCCTACTACTTCCAAGGCACAGGGCTCAGGGAGTTTATATTCTAACCATAGCCCTTACCAGAAACACTAAAGCAAAACCTTGCTAGCAAAAGTATTTGTGATGTTAAAGTTGGACTAGAAAGAAGGTGCTTACTATTACCAAGAGGTACTGTTGGTTTGGAGGAAGAACAGTCAAGAATCCATGCTCATCTACTTTGACTATGATCTAAGATTTTGGCCAAGAAATTCTCTTGAGTCTCAATTTCTTAATTTATAAAATGGGAAAAATACTTGTACTTCCTGTACCTGAAAGGGCTGCCATGAGACTTAAAGAGAATATGATAGCAAAACAATTTGTAACATTAAGAAGCTATAAATATATGCTATTATCTCCATTATAGCCACTATCAATTAGGAATTATGTTTTTGATTTAATGCAATAATCTAGAAAGAATCTGACCCCCCCCCCCAAATCTCTCTTAATTAAAATTAAGTTTTCACATGCATTTATCATTTTTCTTAAGGGGATAATTTAGCTAATAATTTCTTCAAAGTTAAAATTGAATATGTGGGGCCATTGTTTTGCATTTTCCTACTTTTGGAGATTAAAAGTCTTTGATGCTGAGGCTCAAAAAGGATGTTTAGCATTTTCTTCCTCAGGAATTCAAAATAAGCAATCAATGGTATAGTGTGAGTGGGTAGAAATGATAGTGGACTGGGGGCCAGGAAATCCAGTCTTAGGTAGGGGTGTGTGTGTGTGTGTGTGTGTGTGTGTGTGTGTGTGTGTGTGTGTGTGTGTGTGTGTGTGTGTATTATGATCCCTTTAGCAGTCCCATGAAGCCTTATGGACCCTTTCTCAGAATGATGCTTTTAAATGCATAAGATTTAATATACAAGACTACAAAAGAAACCACTTTTTGTGAAATAGTTAAATATCAATCTATCAAATATACTTATCTATTTTTTAATGTCACAGATCCCAGATCAAGAACCCTTGCTCTAAGGATAACACTCAGTATAACAGAAAACTACTACAAAATTTGTTTGCAAATATAGTTGAGTAATTTTACCACAAGAGCAAAAGAAATTATGAAATCCAAACTTCCTGATTATTTCACATCTGAAGAGGAACAAATGTGATATACATATATATCTATAGCAGGGGTGAGACCAGGAGAACTCCAGATAAGTATGTCCCTGAACGAAGGGCCAGAAAACTTTCCCTTGTCCAGCTGTCCAAGTTTCTCCTGCTCACTCCTGTCAGAATGTCAAATCCTATTCTTATGATAAGATACTAGAAGTTTATCAACTCACCCCAATAAGCAAAGGCTGCCACAAGAAAGCCAAGTTAGGGCTCCTGCATTAAAGGAGAGACTGGTCACTATCATCTTGTTACAGGAGGGACAGCACATCTGGATGGGACGGTCAAAAAAGGAGACAGGCTGCTGCACATACACAGTCTGAACTGCAACTGATCAGAAAGAGAGAGAAATGCTTTTTAGATGATCATTATTCAAATTAATCATTTAATTTGTTTGTTATTCATGTTAAAAAGCAGTATGTCACAGCACTTTTTCATTTAATTCTCAGCAATTCTATGAGATAGGTAGGGTAAATACTATTATCAGACCCATTTTGGAGATAAGGAAGCTTGGCTGAGAAGGATAAAGTCACTTGCCATGTGGTCAGGGAAGAAGGAGGCAATCTCAAACTCAGGTCCTTTGACTCCTACAACTGCTTATAAAGAGGCAATAAATACAACAGATGGTACAAAAAGTGGATAAATAATCAAAATAATAGTCATAGCATCATAGCCCAAGAGCTGAAAAGGATCTCATCGACCATTAATCTCCTCATTTTTTATTTTTGCTTTTTGGAGGGCAGTTGGGGTTAAGTGACTTACCCAAGGTCACAAGGCTAGTTTTCGTGTTAAGTGTCTGAGGCTGGATTTGAACTCAGGTCCTCCTGACTCCAGGGCTGGTGCTCTATTCACTTCATCACCTAGCCAGCCCTAATCTCCTCATTTTAACCGGCAAGTATAATGAGTCGAAGGAGGGGCTAAGCGGATTTCTGATGGTCATGTTTTTGTTAATAGGCATTAATTAGTCTATAATCAGTTTGCTCACCCCTGAGGACAATTCTGGACATTTAAGTGTGCATGCTATGTGGTAAAAGAAATTTCTTTTTAATTTTAAGAAGCTTTATAGAAATACAATTAATTCTTCCAATTTTTGCTTCTCCTCTACAGTCAATTGTTAATTACTAAAAGGCAAAGTAGTGGACTAAGAAATCAACCACACATTCACATAGCTCAAACTTCACCAAAAAACCACTTCCAGAGCTCATGGCACTTTGGGTCTGAGCTGGAGAAAGGCTGTGAGGATGTTAAAGTGCTGGTAGTATTTTCCTAAACTGGGAAGCTGGCAGAAAAGAAAATTCTTGGTTTTAATAAAATAATAAAAATCTCTGAAGAAAAACCCATCTTCCCCCTTTCTCCCCATCCCAAGAGACCCAAGCTTCTCTCTCTGGTTTTTAGTGGCACAGTAAATGTTTTGTATCTAACACCAATCATTGTCAGAAAATTCTTTCTTAGAATGTTGAATTGACTGGCATTCCAATATCTCAAGTATGTGATGGGGACATAGGATCACAGTGCCATAGGATCAGAGACTAAAAATTGGAAGAGACCTCAATAACTCTTAAAACTAAAGGGTCAGAATAATAATGGAAATCAATCTCCTTGCAGGAAAGAAAAAGGGATCATTCAGAAACTATTTAGCTTTCTTGATAACAAAGTAGAGGAAGGGACCACAGATGTCTCAAGGTGATAATTTTTTTAATTTAATGAAGAGCTATTTAGCAATAATACAGGATTGATATAATTTTTAAAAGTAGCACACAGAGCAATAGTTGTGGCCTAAAATAACATAAAACTTTTCTCCTGTTCCTTTCAAGGATAGAGTATGGTATAGTGGTTAGAGGACCAGCCTGGAATCAGGGAGACCTAGGTTTAGCTCATTCCTCTAAATACATACCAACTGTCAGACATGACCAGCAATCACTGAAATCTCTCAGTGCCCCCAGGCAATTCTCTAAAATTAAAAATTATCGATCTGTATCTGTGGAAGGTGTTTCCAGACTGAACAATCTCTACACAGGTCTGCTCCCCTCCTGACACCCCAACCCCAAAAAGAATTCATTTTAGCCTCAAGAGATAGGCAAGGGAGGTTAAAAATAACACAGTCAAAGAACTGTTACTCAACTGGCTTTAATTATTAACTAATTACAGAACTAAAACAGCCCAGATGAGATGGCAGGTATAGAAAAAGAGGAGTGAGGACAAAACAAATTTTGTCTGAGTGCACAGCAATGCATGCTAGTTCCAAGGGCTCAAGTTCACTCATTCATAGGCCACAACTGCTCCCATCCCTGTTTGTTTGGGTTTTTTTGCTTCAGTCTCCATGGAACATATAACCACAATTCATGGTGGCCCCTTCAACTGCTGTCCCCACCCTGAAAATTACCCTGGGCACACCAACAGCAGGTTGGGCCCCCGTGATGGGTTGTGAAATCAGCCTGATTTACAGTATAAAGAGAGATACTCAATCTATACTACTTCATAAACTCTGGCAGTATATAATAAATACAGAGTCAACAGGACCTTAAGGATGAACATCTAAGTCCCAGTAACAAGCCACAAAGTCAAACAAAATATCCATGGACATAATAACCAAAGAGACCAGATTCTTTAAGGAAACAGTTGTTTCTAACGTTCCAGGATAGTTTATCTCCTCCCCCCTTGCATATTTATTTTGTATATTATCTTATTATTTTGTATATTGTCTTAATATTTACTTACCAATGAGTATATTACAATGCCCTCCCATAGAATATTGAGTAAGCTCCTTGAGGGCACAGGCCATTCTTACTTTTGTAAATGTCTGGCATATTTTGTTGTTGTTCAGTCTTGTCTGACTCTTCTCGACCTCCTTTTTGGGTTTGTTTTTAGGCAAACATACTGGAGGGGTTTGCCATTTCCTTCTCCAGCTCATTTTACAGCTGAGGAAACTAAGGTAAACAGGTCAAGTGACCTGCCCAGGATGACACAGCTAGTAAACTTCTGAGGCCAGATTTGAACTCAGGAAGATGAGTTTCTATCTACTGCACTACCTAGATGCCTTAAGTGCCTGTCTGGCACATAGCAAGATGAATTGATTAATTAATAGATTGGCTGATTGATAGATTCTAGGTCTAGGCAAGACACTTAATCCTGTTTGCCTCAGTTTCCTCATCTGTAAAATGGTCTGGAGAAGGAAATGGCCAACCACTCCTGCATCTTTGCCAAGAAAACCCCATATGGGGTCACGAGGAGGCGAACACTACTGAAAATGACAAAACAACAACAAAAAGGCCTGAAGAAAGAAACCTTATGGCTAAGGAAAAAAGGGAAAAGGTTATAAAGAAAGAGGTTAAGTTGGGGCAGCTAGATGGTGCAGTGAATAGAGCACCAGCCCTGGAGTCAGGAGGACCTGAGTTCAAATCTGGCCTCAGAAGCTTGGCATACTTACTAACCATGTGACTTTGGGCAAGTCACTTAACCTCAATTGCCCTCCAAAAAGCAAAGGGAAAAAAAAGGAAACAGGTTAAGTCATTCACTTACTTGTATTAGGATTTGGAACTGGCAAAGGCTGGGAATAGTACCCAGGAGGATTCATACCCTTCCCGTCTGCACCTGGCACTACTCCTGGTATAGGCCCAGGGGGAGGAGTAGGAAAATGACTGTTGATAGCCATTGTCTCTTCATAGGAAGGAGGCGCATTTGGAGCAGATGCTCCTGGAACAACGTTATGTGGTCCTGGAGCTGACATTTTATCTAAAATAAAATTACAAAAAGTTATTCTTCTAGTCAAAAAACATTTATTTCATGTCATGGTACAAGGCTCTGTGCTAAGCATTAATTAGGCCGATGTGACAGAGCTGAAGTCTTTTCCCTTGTTTTGACACTTCTCTACCTTGAAATCTCCACCACCACCACCACCACCACCCTGCCATTTATCTACAATTATGGCCTCAATTTCTCTCTTCTTAACCCTTCCTTTGTAGTCTGGCTTCTGAGCTCAACCCTCAAGTGAAACTACTGTCTCCTGAGCTATTAATGGTCTCTTAATTGGCAGATCCTTTTCTCAGTCCCCTCTCTGCTACATGTTAGTCAGGGCTGACTACTCTCTAAAGAAAAAGTTCTTAACCTAATATAGGTGGGAGATTTAAGGGGATGGACAAGAAAAAAAATTGCATCATGGTTTTCACTAATCTCTATCTGAAATTTAGCATTTCCTTCATTTTGAATATAAACAACAATCAGTAGTAGTATCACCAATACCTCTGATTTCATCATCAAAAGAAATTACAGATATTTTCATATCACATTATAGTTGGATTGAATATCCAACCTGATGTTCCTGTTACCTTGGCAAAGACCACCCCACAGCTTAATGTACTGATTCAAGCTGGGCCTATCTTTAATTTGTCTATATTTAAATATTGGGTCTTGCTATTTATCGTGTTAATAAAGAAGCACTTGTTACTATGCCATGGTTTAAAAATATTTTTATAACTGTATTTTAATATAATTCAGACAGCTAGGTAGCGTAGCTGATACCATCACTGGGCCTGCCATCAGGAAATCTGGCCTCAGACACTTACTATCAGGATGACCCTGGGCAAGTCACTTAACTAGTTTTAACTTTTTTAAACTTTTCCTAGTTTCCTCAATTTTAAAATTCAGATAATGATGAGCACCTACCTCCCAATGTTGTTGTGAGGATCAAATGAAATAACAGTAGTTAATCTCTTAGCGCATAATAGGTACCATATAAATGTTAGCTATTATTTATCTCATAATCCTATATAGTTCATTTTAGGCATTGAAAAATCACTATTCTGAGACAAAAAAAGTTCAGGACCCCCTACAGAAGGTCTCCCAGGGGAATATTTTCTCCTCACTGAGTTTCTGTGACATTGCCCTTTCTGGGTGTTTTCCTATCCAACGACTTCTCCTTCTCCTTTGCTGAATCTTTCCCTAGACCCCCCTTCCGGTTCTGGTAGGTAAACCCCCAAGGGGTTTACCTGATGTCTGAAAGACAAAAAACACTTTCAGTGACTTCACCAGCTCTAATTCAATTATCATCAAAGTAGAAATTTCAAAGATATAGAGACTTCTCTCTTTCCCTCCAAACTCCTGGCCTCTTCTGGCTGGCCTTATTTCTGTCCAGGGCATTCCCTTTCCTTCCCAAACCAGGCTGGCAACGGTGAAGTTGATCTTTACACCTCACTATCCATCACCTTAAATTTCCACCCATTGAGTTGCCAAGTCTCCTGGGTTCTCTCTCCACAGTATCTCTTGTGTTCCTTTCTCCCAATTCATACAACTGCCACCCTGGTTTAGACTCTCCTCTCCTCTTGACTGGACTATTGCAACAGACTCCTAACAGGTCTCCCTCTCAAATCTTACCCTTTCCTCCACACTACTGTTAAGTGATTTTTCCTAAACCAGAGATCTAATTATGTCCCTCTCCTGTCCAATCAATTAGGAACAGGGAAAAGGATTGGATCTGTGATTTCACTGATACAGGGGAATTCCTAGATGAGGAAATTCCCTCTTCCAATGCAAGTTGGCACATTCCCTGAAATGTACAGCCTTAAAGAGTTCCTAGAGCACCATTGTAGTTGCTGTTGCTTGTTCTTCTCAGAGAGAACCAATGACATCAGGAGTGTGATGTCTTGACTTGCAAGTGAATTGGATCTAAGTGAGTCAAGGCTGGGCAGAGTTATCAGCCTCACTCTCTTCTCCAGTCATCTAAGTCCAATAATAAGGCATAGGTCAAGATGACTGATGGACCCAGTTGCAGTGGGAAACCATGGCCTTTTTAAGCTAAGGTCTTTCCCAGGTCCCAGTTAGTCTGAGGCAAAGCCCATTCAGTAATTAAAGCATAGGTAAGAATTCAGGCAAAAATGACCTAGTTTGCCTTCATAGAAGAGTCAATTTGGGAATGGGAGACCCTAGAGCACTGAGGTTTGGTTGGCCCAGTATGTCAGAAGCAGGCCTTGAAACTAGGTCTTCTGGGCTCAGATATCTGTTCTCTATCCACTACCCCTTAATTAACAAGCATTTATTAATTTACTTATCCTATATCACACATTGTTCTACACAAAAAAGCAACAATTCCTTCCTTCGAAGAGCTTATGAAAGCCCTGGTGGCTCCCTATATATACTGCCTTTAGGATCAAATATAAACTCCTCTGTTTGGCATTTGAAATTCCCTGCAAGTCAGTTCCTGTTGGTCTATCTTTCCAGGCCTAGACTATATTATTCCTCTTCACTCACTCCATGGTTCAAACAGGTCTTCTTAAACATGACACCCACAACTCTGTAACCTTTACACAATCTATCCATGCCTGGGAAACATTCCTTTTCTCTCTTCTCTGCACTTCTTAAAATCCCGACTTTCTACCAAAGCTCAGTTCTGATACCACCCACATGAGGCTTCTCCTGATCCTTAAAGCTGCCAGTGCCTTGCCCCCTCAAGGGGAATTACATTGTATTTTACTTTGTATATATTTGTGAGTATTCAGGTTGTCATTTCATGCAATTAAATTCATTTTGTCATTCATGACAAATTCATTTTTGTGTCTTTCCTATGGGTTAACACTGTATATCCTAGGTGCTTAATTAATATATGGTTGCTGTGTAATGGACAAGCAGTTTTTGAAAATAGCTTCCCTTAGGAGATGGCTCAAACAATTATTTGATGTCCCCCGACTCCAGATCTGTTGATATCACTGTCACGAATTTTGCTCAATATATATAAGAAAACTAGATGAAGAAAATTACCTAAATTAACCAACATCTAACACAAAAGGCCAAGGGGAAATATCAACCAAAGCTTTAATAAATAGCTTTTTCTTTGCTTCACTGATAAGCTAATATTTAAACTTTCTTTAAAATATTTAGAAACTTTTTAGCTTCACTGAATTTCCCATTTATACCATTCTGCCATCTTTAGTAAATAAAATGAAAAGGATATAATTTTTTAAAATCAACTTATAAAACTTCCTCGATTTCTAAAAGGAAATACAAATGCATCCAGCATACATACTCCTTTTTGAGGAAGAGGGTAAATATTTTCTTTTTTCAAAAAAGCCAGGTGGCTAGAATTACAATTTGTAAACAGGGTGTGTTCCAGTCCAAGACTTTGTTAGCTGAACCATAAAGCAGCTTGATTAGTAGACAGTGCGATCCTTTGTGTGCGATTTAAAAAAAAAAAAAGATTGGGCCCGTTGTACCTGGTTAGAGGTATCTGCCTCAAGCAGAAGTCAATAAAAGAATGTGTGAGAGGGATTCCATGGTCATGGGGCCCCGTTTCACTTTATATTGACATAGTTATTTTAATCTACTTTTTCTCTCATTATGCAATATCCGGCTACCACTTTCTTGTGCCCACTAGCTCCCGGATGGGGCAAAGGGTGACATATCATATGACTGTGACTATCAGAAAATCTTTTAACGTCAAACTGTTATCAACTTTATATGACATGTGAGTGGAAGGAACAGACGTTAGATGGGGGGAAAATGCAAAAAGCCAGTTAAAGGATATTAGTCACACGGATGGAACTTCAATGGAAGAATCAAAGAATTCATTACAGAGAAGTTAGCTTAAGTCTAGTTACAGATGGCACTAATAATTCCTGCATATTTGCTTCTAACACTTCCTTTTTGGTTCTTATATTTTCAACAAAGAGAACAATGTCATCACTGTGATTCCTTGAAGTAATTTACATCCTTGCCAAACTTCAGGGACTCAATGCCTCCCCAACCCCACTCTTTTTTTAAATGAAACTGTGAGTCAGAGATTTGCTGAAAAGATTTACTACTAACATTCAATGTTTAAAATTATAAGATTGGACAATCAGAAATTGAAGGGACAGACTGAAGGGGGAAAAACATCTTTTACCAATCAATGTACCAACTTTACCACTGGGGAATGGATAAACAAATTGTGACACATGAATGTAGTAGAAGTCTACTGTGCCATTAGAAATTATGAAAATAAAGAATTAAGGGGCGGATAGGTGGCACGCACTGGCCCTGGAGTCAGGAGGACCTGATTTCAAATCTGGCCTCACACACTTAACACACACAAAACTAGCCGTGTGACCTTGGGCAAGTCACTTAACCCCAATTGCCCTCCAAAAAGCAAAAAAAAAAAAAAAAAAAAAAAGATCACTAAGGTTCCTTCCAGCTTTAAGCCTATGATCCTATGGTAAATAAGAAGGGAAGAATCAGTAACAGCTAAACACTATGTCATTATAATACCAAGCTTTGCTTTTGTTGAGAAACACGCCCCACCCCCACCCCTTGTAAAAAGGTGAAAGATAATGCATGAGGAAAGCAAAAATATATTTTGGAAATCATTATCAAGTTATCAGTAAAAATAAGATTTTTTTAATGTACAACAGATACATATCAGGATGGAAATATTTCAATTCTGTTTACCACAACTGGTGAAAATATAGCTTTTCAGTTTTCCAGCTCTCTAAATAGCAATGCCTTAATGTTGTCCTTATTTACATGGCTAAATGAAACTTGAAGAGCTGATGGGGGAAAGGTTCTCTAGATCAATTTCCAAAACCTCTGCTTCTGGTTCTATAAACTAAAGAATATCCGTCACATTTTATGGACAAAAGAATTGGGACTCCTCCTGATGCCAGAATTTTTCAAATATGGCTTCTGAAGACTTTTAAAGGCTAATAGTTCAGTACTGAGACTTTGCTTTCCTAAGGAATGTAGAACATTCTCTTTGCCTACAACCAGGAACAGTTGCTTCTACTTGCACTAAAGGTCTTTATTCTGGCCCATACAAATCCACCTTTGTCCAGGAAGCCCTATGACCAGTCTCCTTTCTCATCCCACCTGAAACCAAGTATAGTAATAATAACATACAAGACTGCCCATGATCTAGAACTTCTAACACTGCACGAAAAGCAGTGAATCCACCACCATCAACACAACCTACCACAAGAATTTCAACAGTATACAGGTGTAATATTTAATATAGCTAAAATCTAGGTAAGGTTTTCTGAGTTGAACAGAAATAGCAATGTAGGAGTCAAGTTTAAACTTATTATTGGCCTTTCGTTAGGATGGAAATGACTTTAAATGGAAGACTTTTCTTTTGTAATTTTTTAAAACTAAAATTTTATTTTCCTCCCCAATTACACGTAAATAAGTAGAAGACATTTCTAAAGAAGGAACTGAACTTTCTGGCCACAGACCAAAGACAGCAGGGTCTCAGTCACCATAGAAACAAGAAGCTTTGAAGGTCAGGGAGATGTCTCATTCTCAAGTTGTTTGATTTTGGTATTAAGTCAGGCTGCCCAGAATGGCACCAGGAATGAATTGTCCATTTTAAGTAATGCTTTTGGTCAGTTTCCCACCCTCTTTTCACCTTTCTGCCAAAGTATGCTAAAAGCAGGAAGTTTTGTTTTCGTCATCTTGGTAGTCTTATTTTATTAGCTATTTCCTATATATTCTAAAAAGCAGCTGAGGAATCTTTGGGCAAATATAAATTGTTTATATTTTTAAATCTGACCCTTAGCAACAGAAATAGAAAGTAAGAGAAATTCATGGTAAACAGTGCAGCATCATGGATCACAGGAAAATGTAACACTTGTTAATACCTTTATTGAACTATTCCTGGGCAGGAATGGAGTCAAAGAAACTTGTTTCTAATCCAAACTCATTTTACTAACCAGCTATGTGACTGAGCAAATTGCCTCAGTTTCCACTTCTGTAACAATTGGCCAAATGATTTTTAAATCTCCCCTTTAGGTCTAAAATTATGATTCCAAAGTCTCAACATTTAACCCAGTGATAATTTTCTTAAATTTCAATTCTTATGGCAAGCACAAAATAGTGGCTTACCTGCCTACCACAGATACAGTCACAGTAATATTAATAATACTTCTTTCATCCAGCACTATAGGGGAATGAGGTGTTCTCATTGGCTATTTTCCCCCAATAACTGAAGCTAACCCATTTAACCTTTCCGAAATACAATTTATTCTTCTCTTGTTAAATAAAAATGTGTAAACATAATTTCACCTTTTCTTGACTTTCGGTTAATCATAACAAACTAGTCAAGGTACTGTATTATGCTAGAATACAGTGATGCCCTTAGGAGCGAATAAAAGGGGGGTACAGAGCCTAGCAGTTTGTCCCTTTGCTATAATCTCCCCAATTACCATTCCTCACTTAGTGATTCTTTGTCTTTTTAATGACATACTCTCTACTCAAACCTGAGGACATATTTGTCGATGGAAAGAGAGTTAGAAATTCAACATTCTGCCATCCTACCATTACTTTTCCTCGTGATAACTTCAGCAGCTGTCTTTCCTATCATGTCCACATTGAACAGCTTCAAATCTGCTTGCTACTATAACCCAGGAAAAATTAAAGATGCCTAGTGCATACAAATTTGTAAATCAGTAGCTTTAACATTATGCATAATCCTAGATCAAAAATATATGTCCTGAAGGTGACTTTACTCCCTTACCAGAGAGCCAAGTGTTTTCGCTTTCTGACAGTTATGCTCTTCATTTAGCAGATTTGGGGAGAGGGAAAGAGGGGAGACAGTTAACAAACTGTATTTCTAAGTTCAGAGCTACATTCAAATGTATAGAAATGCCAAACGCCAAACTTCTGGCCTTGTGGTATGTAGTCCCTCTTTTTCAAGACCAGTGATTCTTCTCGTATGCCACACACATAGATCACATATGTCCTCCTTTTAGCTTCTGTAACTAAAATGTAAAACCCCCCAAAAACCTGCTGTTTGCAGTGCTGCCTCACACTATGAAGGCAGAACAAAATTTACAAGGGGTAATCTTTTTTTAGTTTTTATTTGAGTTTGTTAATGGTTACTAGATTCATAATACATTTTTAAGAGGTATGTAAGTGCAGGAATCAACCTCTGACTTATTTATGCACAGATAAGAAATCACCTCATCACTATTTTTTCACTAATATCTCAAATGGTCTAATTGTATTCTCAGACTTGTGGGACCACATCTGAAGACTGTTGAAAGACAACATGATGTCATGCCTCAGACTTAAAGTCAGAAGACCTGGTTTAAATACCAGCCCAGTCCCAGTTTCCTAATCAGTAAAACAGAGATAAGGAGATATTATCCTCAAAGGCTGTTTTGGGAAAAGTACAAAAGTGTCACCAAAGTCTTAGAGCAATTTTAATTGATTAATAATTTAATAATAGAAAGCTACACTAGGACTTTGGGAACATCCTGTGCTTTGTATACTTTAAAGCATGCTACAAATGGAAGACATTACTACATTTGAGATGTCCCATCAAAGTGACAAACAAATTAAGAGTATTCCCAGAGGAAGGCGATAGATAGGTTTTAAACCTTGTCATATGAAAACTATATAAGGAATTTTTTCCAGGTTAATATTATTCAATTAGTTTCCTGTCTTCTTACTATCTTAGCCCACCCCGTTGTTCCCCTTCCCTTACCACACACTCTACAATCCAATGACACTGGCTTCCCTGCTGTTCCAGGAATAAGACACTCCATCTCCCAACTCTAGGTACTTTAACTAGCTGTTCCCTATACTTGGGAATTTTCTCCCTCCTGTCTTTTCTGGCTCCCTCCAAGTCCTAGCTAAATTTAAGAAAGAAAGCCTTAACCCCAAATCACTCTGACTCTCGGTGATTAGCCAATGATAGGTCCCAGACTAAGCTCTGCTAGGTCACCATTTGGGTGTTACTTCAATCATACTGAGGCTTGTTAAAGACCTTAGCTTGAAAAGGCCATGGTGCCCCACTGCATCCTGGGCTATCATCAGTTTGTCCTGATCTATATTTTGCCACTGGACCCAGATAGCTCTAGAAGAGAAAGTGAGGCTGGTAACTTTGCACAGCCCTCCCTCACTTTAATCTAATTCACTTGCATTTCACAGCATCACCTCCCTGGTGTCATGGTCCTCTTTGAAAATGAAGGACAAACAATAACAGCAGCTAAACTCCTACTTCCTACAAGAAGTCTTTCTCAGTCCCCTATAACTATAACTGATTACTCTTTCCAGGGCCTCACTGAAAAGCTGCTAAGGTATTTTATGTCCCGCAATTAATTTAAGTGTAAATATCTACTAAGCAAGTTTAAGTGGGCTCATATATTTAGACTTGAATTAAAACTTCAAAGTTTTGGAACTTAACCCTCTCATCTTACAAGTAAGGAAATTGAGGTCCCACAGAGGGATACTCAGGCAGTTAAGTGGCAGGGCTAGGATTTGAACACCAGGGCTGGTGTTCAATATTAAATTTTTAATGAATTCTTTAATTAAAAATCACAACCTGCTTTCTAAAACATCATTACAGGCAGAATTCTCTTCTCTGTGAGAATGACATGGCAGAGCTTTAAATGTCCACACAGGGTGATTTGCCCCTTACCGGAGGAGAAGCTAAGGAGAACTATCTCATAACCACTTTCCCAACATCACCCCAGCTGCTTTTCACCTTAGTCATTCTGGGTCATTCTCTATTTTCCCTAAACAAAAAAGGAGCTGTTGACTTCTCAATGCACCTCCAAAGCAATTGGAGAACTCTAGCAGTGGGTTGAAAACTCGATATTTTTTTTTTTGCCCTTGTCCTCAAAATGAAAGAGGAATGAAGAGTGCTCAATGTAAACTCCTTTAAACTATTTCACAGCTTTCTTTTCATCTACCTAAAAATGTTCCAGAGAGCCACCCTCTATTCCAAATAATTTTGTCACTGAAGGTTAGGTAATTCTGGGTGACTCACTCTTCTCTAGTAAGTAGAAATCAAGCTCTTACAGATCACAGAATGTGGCCGTGTGCCAGGACCCAGGTACTCACAAGTTTAGTGAAAGATGGCAGATGGAAAGGGAAAGAAAAGAGAGGTTGACACTGACTAACTAATAGGTCATGAGGCAGCTGGTGGACCAATGGATGAAGTGCTAAACCTTGAGTCAGGAGGACCTAAGCTCAAACTGAGCCTCAGACAATTACTATATGTGGACCCTGGCCAAGTCACTCAACCTCAGTTTCCTCAATTGTAATATGGAGATTAATTATAGGACCTACCTCCCAGGGTTGTTGGGAGGATCAAATGAGATAATACTTGTAAAAGCACTTAGCAGAGTTGCTGGCAAGTAGGAACCACATAAATGTTTATTCCTTTACCTCTAATTCTCTTCAGGAGAAAGAAATTCTATTTTGTGGCATAATGCTTGTAGATGACTATTAACACATTCTCATGCCAACACTCAATAAAAGAGTGGTTGCAGAATCAAGTTGGCATTTCCAAAATGACAGAAACCCAACTCAGCTTCTGGATTTCTTGACCAGAAGAGCAAAACTTGCAAACCTGGAGAAAAGCCATCTAGCCAGCAATCTCCAAAGCCTTCTAAACATTCCCCCAACAAGGGAGAAGATAATGGGAAAACACAGAAACCTTAAAAATATCAGTGGTGTGACTCATTTTGAAACCTCCAGGTTCTTCTACTCACTTATTTTTGTGACCTCAGGGAAGTCATGTAAACTCTCTGGGACTTAATTCCTCATCTACAAACTGAGAAAAGCTAGACTAGATGGCCCTTAAAGGTCCCTTCTGGTTCTAAAGCTATGATTTTTTTTTTTTTGGAGGGGGAAGGCAGGGCAATTGGGGTTAAGTGACTTGCCCAAGGTCACACAGCTAGTAAGTGTTAAGTGTCTGAGGTTGCATTTGAACTCAGGTCCTCCTGACTCTAGGGCCAGTGCTCTATTCACTGCACCTCCTAGCAGCCCCTAAAGCTATGATCTTAAGCTTAGGATAAAGGAAAAATAAGCAGGAGGCATAAGGAGCCAGAACCTAATTATAAGAAGACCTGATTGAGCACCCTCCTTCAGAGGTCAGCCTCCTCAGGACTCATCCTGCTGAGCCCAGTTCCTTAGTAGATGGTGGCAGCCATCTAGGTGGCTAGGTGGTTCAGTGAATAGAGCACCAGCCCTGGAATCAGGAGGACCTGAGTTCAAATCCATCCTCAAGACACTTAACATTTACTAGCCATGTGACGTTGGGCAAGTCACTTAATCCCAATTGCCTTGCCTTCCCCCTCCAAAAAGAAAAAAAGTTGGTGGGGGGGCGGCTAGGTAGTGCAGTGAATAGAGCACCGGAACTGGAATCAGGAGGTCCTGAGTTCAAATCCGACCTCAAAAACTTAACACAAAAACTGTGTGACCTTGGGCAAGTCATTTAACCCCAATTGCCCTCCAAAAAGCAAAAAAAAAAAAGAAGGTGGCAGCCCAGTCAGTCCCCTTGGCCTGTGAGTTTTGACAAACAGAATGGTTATTTTAAATACACTTTGAAGTGGATACTGTGCTAAATCCCTTTATGAAGAAAAAAGTCCTTTGGAAATACAGATATTTACTCTCTAATTCACTTGTTTTGTAAGTTTTGATGCTCATAAATTAGATCAGCAAATCCTCAAGTTAACAGGAAATGTCCTCTGTTCTGGGACTAGAAACATGCAAGCTAACAATGGCTAGATCATTGATGAAAGACCAGACTAAGTGAAATCCAATGGGGAAGAGGTGCTGTTTAGACTTATCATGTGGTAATCAGGGGAAGTACAAGAGAGAAGTAATCTAATTTAAGTCCTAACATGGGGATGGTAGGATTAGCTTTTATGCAAGTGTTTTTAAAATAAGAAACTAAGTACATTGTGTCTGTGTGTGGTGTGTACCCACATGTATTTTTGTTGTTGTTCAATTGTTTTCAGTCCTATCCAACTCATGTGACCCCATTTGGGGTTTTTTTTGGCACAGATACTGGAGTGACTTACCATTTCCTTCTCTACCTCATTTTACAGATGAGGAAACCAAGGCAAAGAAGGTTAAGTGACTTGACCAGGGTCACACTGCTCATAAGTGTCTGTGGCCAGACTTGAACTCAGGAAGTTGAGTCTTCCTGACTCCAGGCTTGATATACTACCCACTGAACCACCTGGCTGTGTGTGCTTTGGATTGTATCGTGAAATCTTTCTTAATCATCCCAAGTGCTAATGGCACAAGTGACAGATCACAGGGTCTGGAGTCAGGTCTGAGTGCAAATTCAGACTCTGACACAATGATTGGCCCTGGACAATTTCCTTAACTGCTGTCTCAGTTTCCTCTACTGTAAAATGGGGATTTAAAAAAAAAGCACTGACCTTACAGGGGTGTCATGAGAATCAACCAGATAACATTTGTAAAAATGCTTAGCAGTGTCTGGAACATAGTAGGGACTTGTTTCCTTCCTTCCTTCCTCCTATTCCCCAGAATTTCCCTGTATTTACTTACATGCAGTTTGTATTTTCTTACATGTGTTAACTGTGCTTCACTTAATACAATGTAGGTTTCTCGAGGGGAGGACCAGTTTATTTTTTGATTTTATATCCACAATGACTGGCCTATAGCAGGGGCTTAATAAATAAATGTTTGCTGATTGATCATGAAAAGCATTTTGCAAACCATCAGCTATTCTGCTCTCTTACAATGTCTTGATCAACTTATGGAAACATTTCAACCTCATGGATTTATATGTTCAATGCCAGAATGCTGTCACTAAATTAGCTCCAGAATTTCAATAGGCTCACAGGTCTTTCTGCCCTCCAGAACTGGCTTCGTTAATTTTCCACAAGATTCCACAGCAAGAATAATATCTCTAAATGGTTTGTTCTAGGATATCCCGGCTGGAGATAAAAAGTCTAGACTATGTTAGGGAGGAAACAAATAAAAAAAGAAACCAGGAAATGCAGAGGCGTTCAAAAAATGAAGAGAAAAAAAGATACAAATCACAATCTCCCAGAACCTCAAGAGCTGGTCATTTTTGAGTTTTGCTGAAAGGTCTGGGTAGTGCCGGCTTAATCCACTTTATCCATCCCTCAGTTTTGCCTTTTTTGTGTAACGTTCTATCCATTTCTACCCCCGACATATGGGAGGGGAAAAAAGAAAACTCAATTTTGTTTCTTTAAAAAAAAATGCTTCCCTTGTCTGAAACTACCTGATTGGCCTCAGAAATCACATATCTCCTTGTATGAAATCCATTTATGAACCTAAGCCCCTTGTTTTGTAGATGAGGATAATGAATTCTGTAGAAGTTAAATGACTTGATCAAGGTCTATTGATAGTAGGTGGGAGGACGGGGCTTTAAACCCAGGTCCTCTGATTCCACCATTATTCTGCCTTACATGGAATACAGTCCCTCCTTATCTCCCCAACATCTTAGAATCCCTGGTTCTTTCAAAACTCAGCTCATGTCACCTTTTACTTGACGCTTTCCCGAATTCCCCCAGCTTCCAAGCCTTCCTTCCCTAAACTACTCTCACTGATTTTCTATGGACTCTGTATATAATTACATATATTTATATGAGTATATATACTCCACATATACTATATATATATCCATACATACTTACATATACATGTTGTCTCCCCGTTACAATGTAAACACCTCCAGGATACTGTTTCACTTTTGTCTTTGTATTTGTGACAAAGCTTGGCTCATAGTAAACACTTAATAAATGTAGTTTTTGATTAATGGTATACAAGACAATAATTATTAAAACTCATTGAAGAAAAAATGAAACATAGGGTTGATCTTGTCACACACAAAAAATGTCATTTGCATTTAAGAAATTGTCACTTACAGCTTCATTCTATAAAACATTGATAAATTTCCATGGGCACTTACCATTCTCTCTCCTCCTTAGCCCTCCAGAAAGCAAGCACCATGATTCCTCCACCTACCAGCTTCAAACACCGTTTTTTTTTCTTTTTGGAGGGGGGAATGCAGGGCAATTGGGGTTAAGTGACTTGTCCAAGGTCACAGGGTTAGTACGTGTTAAGTGTCTTGAGGCCGCATTTGAACTCAGGTCCTCCTGACTCCAGGGCCACGGCGTTGTTCACTGAACCACGTCGTTGTTCACTGAACCACCTAGCCATCCCTCAAACATCTTTTTGGTGAAATTATGGGCAAAAGCATAAGGAAGTCAGGAGATGGCAAAGGGTCTGATCAGTATACAAAAAACATGACCATAGTCTCTGAGAAATATTGAAAAGAACCTGGACCCCAAATAGGCAGCAAGCAGAGTGTGAAACTCAGGTGTGAAACTTTTATTATGCTCTGAGGACCTTGGATGACTTCTCTATCAAAGATAGTTTAAAAATATAACTTCCAAGGACAGCTAGGTGGTGCAGTGAAAACAGCACCAGCCCTGGAGACAGGAGGACCTGAGTTCAAATCCTGCCTCAGACACTTTTAACACACTTACTTGTGCAACCTTAGACAAGTCACTTATTGCCCTCCCCAAAAAAAATATATAACTTTCAAGAGAAACAAATATGGCTAAAATGAACACTGATGGGGGCCTACAGATGTAGAATATTGCTTATACTATCAGCCTCTCATAACCATAGGGTCATAGATTTACAGCTGGAGAGGTTCAACTCCAAGACCCCTCGTTTGACAGATTAGGAAACTGCAAATTGAAGCCTTGCCTTGGTTAGTTTTGCTAAAACTGAATGTTTTCCCCTCATTTATATTCTTTGTTATGAGGGACATGCTTGCTAGACAGAGATGGAAGGAAGGCTACATTCTGAAAGGATTTAGAAATAAAATAGAACAATAAAAATTAAAACTTTAGATTACTTTCTTTTATGTCAAGTTAAATAGTCATTTTATGATGATATTAGCAACTAGCATTTATATAGTGTCTTAAGGTTTGCAAAATCTTTACAAATATCTCATCTGATCCTCACAACAACCCTGGGATATGTATACTATAATCATCCCCATTTTACAGATCGGGAAACCGAGGCAGGTGGAGGTTAACTGACTTGTCCAGGATTACACAGCCAGTAAATATCTGGGGTCACACCTGAACACAGGCCTTCCTGACTCCAGGGCCAAGGGTCTAACCTTGTCACTTAGCTGCCTCAAATCAAAGACAAAGGCAAGAAAGAAAATGGCAGAACAGCATGGAATATTCCAAAAGGCAAGAAAAAAACTTTAAAAAAACAAACAGAGTAGGTGTTGGGACAAATAAGATTGGCTAACTTGGGTGGAGTCACATGATGGCGACGGGAAAGGGAAGTTGGACTTGATTAAGTAAAAGAATAGTCATTCATCCATTTGGGACTCTGCTCAATCTTCCATTTAAGTAACCAGAAGCTAAAAGAATACCTTAATAAATACAGCCAAAACTATTAACTGCTCTTGCCAAGAATGCCAGTGCAACCTCTGAAAATAAGGTGTAAACCAGAGTACTAGGAAGATGCCACCCACAGGAGAAAACCACCCCAATAGTTCTAAGTCAATGTAAACACATCAAAATTAGAACAGGATTGAGTCCAAAGGCATCTTCCCCAAATGGCTCAAAATTTATACAGAAACAAAACAGAAAAGTTGGCAGATCTAGAAACCTCTGGAACGATTGCTCTAGATAACTAGGATTTCCAGAGAACTAAATGTTTACCCCATTTAAGGTCAATTAATCAAAACAAAAACAAAACAAACCTTACTTCACATAAGAAAAATCAGGACATAGATAAAATAAATACACAGTGATTGGAAGGTACTAAGAACTGCTTCCAGAGGCAGCCTAGAAAAATAAAAAGAGAGGGCCAGCCTGGGAGTCAGAATAACTGGGTTCAGGTCCTGCCTCCCATCTTCCACTTCCACACATACTGACTTCTCTGACCACAAGCAACTTGCAGGGTGCCAGGTACAAAGGGCTCATTGTACTTGTTGACTGACATTTTCTCACAGCCCAAGGCAACTGTTTGAATTTATAAATGAAACAGGACTTATCAGTCTAGATTGGTAGAAGGAGGTTACATACTGGAAGCTTATGACAAAAACCAAGGGTCCACCCTTGCCCCTGGCCAAATTTTTTTTGAACATACTATTTGATGGTCTTCAGCTTTAGAAGGATCATCTGTCTGTGCCTAAACAGAAGAAATATTTTCTACAAAATTCTTGACAGGTTGTCACAGAGACACAATAAGGTAGTGACGGGAGTTGCCTAATTTTCGATGAGAGGGCTCTGCCAAAACTTTATTGACTTATCTTAATAATGATTTCCTCTTTCAAAAGGTGGCAGAACTAATGAAGGGTTATTCTACTCTGCATTAGTTGCTGGAGTAAAAATTATAAGCTTAGGGAGGGGTGGGGAAAGGATGGCTCATTCTATCAGTCAGCGTTAAAGAAGCAAGGTACAGAACCCGAGTTTAAAAATCAGCTCTGAAGCTACTTATTTGATCTTTGACAGGTCACTTAAAACCTTTGAACATCAATAAAATGAGAGAGATTAAATAATTGCCAACACGGATCCCTTCAAGCTCTACACCTACTATCCTATAAAATGGAAGAGAGGCTCCTTCTCCAGAGAGTGAACTGACAGCCGGGAAGATTGAAGATTTTCTTTTGTTTAAAACATGGCTAACACAGGAAATTATTTTGCATGACCATACATATTTGTAATATGTTTTGTTTTTCATGACTTCTCAGTGGGTGAAGAATAAAAGGGAGAGAAGAGGGAGATAATTTGAAAGTGAAAATAAGAAAACTTTTTTGTAGTAAAGAAGAGGAAAGTCAGGGATAGTTTGACAAGCACTCTGAGTTTAAGAAAACATGTTTCAAAAGGGTTCAGAAGGATAGAGTGGATCCCAGGAACTACAGAGGAAGTCAACCCAGGAGAGATAAGCTCTCAAGAATTAAATTTTAAAGACATAAAAGGAAATAAGTCTGATCAAAGGAAAAGGAGAGTTTTCTAAAAAGACTGAGGTCCAGCCCAGTTTCATCTCTGCCTGCTGGATATATCCACTGATATCCCATAGGCATCTCAAACTCAATATATCCACAACATAACTCATCTTCCTCCCTTTAAACACACCTCCCATCCAACATTCCTATTTCTATAAAGGGTACTTATTATTCTTACAATTACCAAGGTTGAATAGTCAGTCAATAAAAATCTATTAAGTGCCTACTATTGTGTCATGTACTGTGTGATACACACTTGAAATTCAAAGGCCAAAGACATGCCTAACTCTCAAGGACTTCACAGTCTTAGAGAGGAAACCAACATGCAAATAACTAGGTACAGATATATCGAAAACAATCAACAGAGAAAAGGCACTAAAATACTCAGGACTTGGATAACCTTGTTGACTGACATTTTCTCACAGCCCAAGGCAACTCTTTGAATTAATAAATGAAATAGGACTTATCAGTCTAGATTGGCAGAAGGTTACATACTGGAATCCATCTTTGATTCTTCACTCTGTCACTGTCCAGTTGCCAAGTCTTGTGAATTCCACCTTCTCAACATCTCTAGCATATGTTGACTTACACCACAACCACACTATTCCAGGCCATTATCACCACTTAACTTGGCTTCCAGCTTTCAGTCTGGTTTCCCTGACTTGTCTAGCCCCTCTGCAATCTATCTTCCACCCAACTGCCAAATTGATATTGTGAAAGCACCTACATAATCAAGACACTCTCCCACTCAAAAACCTCTGGTGGCTCACAGCATCTAGGATAAAACATAAAAGTCCTATGTTTAGCAATTAAAGCCCTTCACAATCTGGCTCCAGTCTCTCTTTTCAGGATGATTATACATTACTCATCTCACCCACTATACCCTCCAGTGAAATTAGCTTTAGGTGCTATTCCCTGTACATGACATTCTACTCTCCCCTTTTTTTGCCTTTGCACAGATCTCCTCCTAGATCTGGAATGCTTTCCCACCTTACCTATACCTTTTGGAATACCTTAGCTCCCCTTCAAAACTCAGTTCCAGCTACTCCTTCAAGAGACTTTTCAAATCTCCCAGATGTTAGTGCCATCCAAGTGTATTTATCTGGCATATGTCCTGTAATTACTTATCTATAAATATGCTGTAATCTCACCTGGGGCTTTTTCTAGTTTTTCCATGGTTCTCCTTCAGAGTCCTCTCATTCTCCTTATTATGAATGGAATCCCGCCTTTCCTTCTCTTACTTCCTATTGAGTCTGGAGATCAATTAATCAGAATTTTAGAATTGTGCAAAAAATACGAGGAACTAGATTCCTCGTGGAATCCTTCGAGGCTGTCTTAGGACTTAAATACAGGAGCTCTTAGTCCTAGGATCATCTGCTGGGGCAGTTCAGTGCTCCTTTTTTTCCTTTACTTCCTTGTTCTCCCCTATGTTCTCCATGTGTTCAGCAGCCAGTAGCTGAGATGTAAATATTACTGCATCATCAATTTCTAAGGGATCAGTTACTAATGAATTCACATCTTGATGATTCGGGTAAAAATAAATGAAAAGATCAACATTTTTAAAACATTGAAGGTACTGAAGAAAGGTCAAAAAAACACACCACCTCCCTCATAGGAACAACTAGGAGAGAATACTGAATAAGATCAGATGAGATTTCTGGGTTACATGCTTTTGCTTACTTGCTTTCTTTAACACAAAAGGAAGCTGAGACTGGGCAGCAAGGTGTTAGAAGTGGGAGCTGGGCACTATCTGGGCTTAGAATCAGGAAGAGTCATCTTCCCAAGTTCAGATCTGGCCTTAGACACTTACTAGCTGTGTTACCCTGGACAAGCCACTTAAACATGTTTGCCTCAGTTCCTCTTCTGTAAAATGAGCTGGAGAAGGAAATGGCAAAGCACTCCAGTATCTTTGCCAAGAAAACCCCAAAGGGAGTCACAATGACTCAGCTACAACTGAATTACCAAGATAAAAATCATCAACCAATTTTTAATTTAAAAAAATGTAAAAGGCTGGCATCCGTTGTGGGCAATATTTACATATAGCAACTTGAACAGAAGAAAGAGCAAAGCTGTTAGTCCTAAATTGTACTTTTAAACACTACTGCTTACTTACTCTCTGATTTATCCAATCTAATTTCCTCCCCCTTTAAGTTTTCACTGAGTAATCAAGCACTTGCTTATATTTTATATTGTTTTATAAGAGTCTCATAGGACATCTTCTTTCTCCAAATAATTTTTATTGTTTCCTCCAGGCCAGGGACTTCTTTCTGTTGTTTGACAAATAGTAATGATCTCAAAAAACTCTATCATAGATCATAAACTTGGGACATCAGAGGCCTTCTAGTCCAAAATATTATAGATGAGGATTTCTGAGACTTAACAGAGTCAAGTGACTTGCCCAAATAGTAAGTGAGCACTAGAAGCCCATTCTCTCTGACTCCAAATCCAGAGGCCCTTTCCATCACAGCAGGCGGATTCCTTGGACTTCTGTGAATTCTTTACCATTCTCTTGATGGCAGTTTTCTAAATGAATTCCTGTTAAAGGGGCGGGGGTGGGGGTGGAGGGGAATTGGAAGAAGAGGATAAGGAGCTTCAAAGATGACTGGGCTGAAAAAACGTCAGAGATTTTCAGAGGAGAAAGCGTGTTAGCTTTTCAGTTTAAAAAACAATCCCCTTCTGGGGCCGCTAGGTGGCGCAGTGAATAGAGCACCAGCCTTGGAGTCAGGAGGACCTGAATTCAAATCCAGCCTCATCACTTAACACTTACTAGCCATGTGACCTTGGCCAAGTCACTTAACCCCAATTACCCCGACTTTCCCCCTCCAAAAAGCAAAAACAAAAACAAAAACCACACACACACAAAATTTCCTTCTGTCTTCCCTCCTCCCTTCAAAAAAATTACAGTCTGGGATAATAATTTCTGGAGTCATACATATTATATTCCCAGTGGCAATATATATGGAAATTTTAATTAAATCTTTCAAAATACATACCGGTTTATGTGTACATTTGTTCTCTAGACTAACCAATGTACAAGGAAGCACATCACATAGGAAAGGGTATGAAGTAGCCTTTTAATTCTAACCTAAATATTAAACATCCATTTTGAGAAACTAAAACGGAAAACACTCATTGTCACATCTCTGACCAGTGAGGCACATGAGGAAAGAAGACTACTAGCACGTTGGTGTTTACCACAGAAAATCTGCTCCAGCACTTTCATGGTCTCTAAAATGAAAGTTTTGTAAAGGAAGTCAGAGACAAGGAAAGGTCTCACCCATATGAAAATATAACTTGTAGCAGGATTCTTTGTGGTAGAGGAAAAAATGGAAATAAAGTAAGTAGCCATAACTTTGTGAATGATCAGTCAAACCGGGATATGAGCATAAAGGAATTCAGAGAAACTTGGGAGGATTTGTATGAATGGATGCAGAAGATTATCTGCCCTGTTAGAAATGATAAATAGAAAAAATTCAGAGAAACTTGGGAGGATTTGTATGAACGGATGCAGAATGAAATACACCAAGTCAGAATAATTTACAGTGACCATAAAAAAAAATGCAAAGAAAAAAAATCAACACTGAAATAACATTAGCTCAAAATAACTTTGAGCAATTCAGTCACCAATTTTGACTTAACAGAGTGAAGCATGTCTCACTCCTGTTTACAGAGAGGTAGAATGTGGCACATATTGTCAGACATAGCCAGCAGTTGGTTTTTCTTAGCTACCACTTCCTTGTTATGAAAATTCAATGTGGAAGAAGGTAGGTAAAGTCATTGAGAAGTGACAAAGCAAGCTTTTAAAAATCATCAGTAAGACATTTAAAATTTTTTTTTTAATTAAGAGGTTGAATTAAATGATCTCTTGGATCCCTTCCAGTTCTAAAGTTCTGTAAGGCATACTTTTAATTCCTTAAGGAAATTGAGTCACTGTAATAGAAAGTCCA